>ML798056.1:78576-93207 GCA_009831015.1 Picea engelmannii | reverse complement strand
AAAGTGGTTTAAGAAATTTTAAAAGGTAAATAATAAAGTGAAGTAATGAGTGTATTATAATTCAAAGTGAATACAAAATAAATTATTTCAATAATAAATTTAATGGATAAATTAGAAGTGGGTTAACCCTAAAATAAGGAAAGCCGGGCCAAGTGACCTAGAAGATGTTTTTAAGGAAGCTACTTGGAGAGTATAAATAAGAGGCAAGGCTCTCTCATTCTAATCACACTTAAGAATATTGAATATCTATAGGTGTCTGAGGTGACCAAGGATATCTAAGCCGAAATTCTGAGGGAAGGTGCTTAAAAGAAGGCCGAAATGCAAGGAAGGGTAAATTCTTTTGATGGTGCTTTCTAAGGTGTTTTGGGTAAAAACATCATAAATTATTCATAACATATCCAATTTCAGTGAAACAAAATGTGTTGGTTAGGGTACAGGTTATAGTATGTTGTGTAACATTTTCATATCAATTCAACAAATATTCCGTGAGGGGCACGCTCTAAAATGTCGCTCTCTAGAATAAGACATAATTCAACAAGGTATGCCATTTTTTCTATAACTCCTTTTCTGATAGATTCCAAGTAGTGACACCTGGAGGAATTGCATAAAACACATTGAAGAACATTGTGTATCAGTTTCGTATCTTTATACATTACAGGTACAAATTTATGATTACTTCAAGTTAGGGTTGTTGACTAATCCAAAACTAGGCATGTGAGACTAAAGAAAAGTTTGATGAAAATGCTAGTATCTTGTTGTTGAAGTTAAGGAAGATTTGCAGGGATGTGATCATATACACTAGTTATATTACAGATCTACAAATCAGATTTGGATGATGAAATTGATGAGGGATTTTGGTTGAGGTACACGTTGAGTAGATGTTTGAGACAAGTAGTTGATGAGTTGGCACATACATGAGGTGTATAGTTGATGATGTTGGTACATATTGATGAGTCATAGTTGATGAGTACTTGACACATGATTGGTACATACTTGGTACATGGTTGGATGCATTTGTTTATGGTACAGGTTGATTACAAGTTATTTGGTACAGGTTGGTGCATGGTTGATGCACTTGTTTATGGTACAGGTTAAGTACAGGTTGAGGTACAGGTTGATGCATGGTTTAGATTTATTGGTACAGGTTTACAGTGGCAAATCTCACAGTGATAGGTTGACAGTGGTTCCATCATTCTACTTCTACTTCAGGGTGGCAGGACGGGGCAAGGATAGGTGGTTGTAGCCACCTTTCAGTTGTACCCGAAGAATATAGGGGGTTGTAGCCTCGTTCTGGTTGTAGCTATAGAATTGGGGAGTGTGAGCTTCCCTAAGGTTGTAGCCTGAGAAACTAGGGGGTTGGAGTCTCCTTCCAGTTGGAGCTGGAAAACAAAGGAAGTTGGCACTTCCAATGAATATAATTCTTCAAGACATAAGAAAAAGCATTCCGTGGTTTTCTCCCGATTTGGGTTTCCATGTAAAACATTGGAGTACTGTGTATGTGTATGTTTGTTCATTTTTTCATTGCTTATTTAATCTGTAGTTATTGTATGATAATGCTTCATCGATATAACACTTGGATTATATGGTTAAAAAGGATTAAATTGCTCTCTTACTGATTCACCCCCCTCTCAATAATCCAACAATTCGTATCAGAGTAGGTTCCTTTAGAAATCATTTTAACCACTGAAAGGTAGATCATGGAGACTACCAACTCATATAAAAATGGAATACTACAATTTGATGGACAAAAGTATGCTTTTTGGAGCATAAGTATGAGGACATATATACAGGCACATGGATTTCAAGTTTGGCAATCAATTGTAGATGTATACACAACACCAACAGTTCCACCAACAAATGACAAAGCAGTAAAACTCGGTGAGAATAATTCCATAGCCACAAATGCACTTTTGACTGGTCTCAGTGATACGATATTCACCAAAGTTGCACACTATAAATCCGCTAAAGAGATTTGGGACAATATTCAAAATATTTATGAAGGAGATACAAAAGTCAAAGCAGCAAAGCTTCAAACTTACAGAGGTCGGTTCGAACAACTAAAAATGAAGGAATATGAAGATATCACAGCCTACTTCTTACGAGTCGATGAAATAGTGAATGTAATCATAGGATTGGGAGAAGAAATTGAAGAATCTGTAATTGTTCAAAAGATACTAAGATCTCTTCCTATGAGATTCAACCCTAAGATATCATCACTAGAAGAAATATTGGATCTGGACTCAATAAGCATGGAAAAACTGCATGTAATCTTCATAGCATATGAAATGAGAACTGAGCAGGAAAATCCATATGTAAAAGAAGAATCCTTCAAGGCATCCAAAAGATCAAAGAAAAACAAAAAGGAACAAGAAGAATATAGCAGCACCAGTGACGCCCTAGAAGATGATGAAGAAGTGGCCAACTTCGTCAAAATACTGAACAAGGGAACCAATGGTAGGTATAGATGTAAGCTCCCTTTAATTTGTTTTAATTGTGACGGTATTGGTCATTTTTCTAACAAATGTCCTCATAAGAAAAAGAGAAATGATGAAGGTTACTCAAAAGGAAAACACACATATAAAGGAAAAAAAACTACAAAGAAAATTTTCAAGAAAATCTTATACACCAAAGAAGACATCTCATCATCAGATGAAGATGAAGTCAGTGACAATGAGACATGAAAAGTTCTATTCATGGCAGTAAAATACTCTGACAAAGAAGACTCCGAAGAAGAATATGAAGAAGCCGAAGAAGAATGTGAAGAAGTCGAAGAAGAAATTGAAGAGGTAGAAGTTGACTATCGAGAATAATTAATGTGTGCCATAGAATTTATCAGAAGAGAAAAGAAGAAAAACAAGAAACTACAAGCAAAACTAGACAAGAAAAAGGACACTCGAGAGCTAGAACAAATGATCACAAAATTGAAGGTTCAAATAGAAGAAGATAAAAGAATTGAATAAACACTCAAAGAACAACTATAAGAAAATGACAAGATTATTGGAAACTTGGAAGCAGAGGTTGTCACACTAAGAAATGATATTCAAAAGAAAAATATGTAGAATAGCTCAAAAGTTATGGATGACATTATCAACAGTCAAAAATCTCATCTTGACAAGTCCGGACTTGGATACAATCAGACAGAAAAGGGATCAAGCTCCAAAACAATAGAGCAAGAAACAAATCCAAAAAGCTATGCAGAAACAATAAAAGAGGATAGGAAGATATACAAGGAAGATTACAGGGACACTTCTCCACCAAGAATATTCAGATTTCAGAATCAACAACAAACATATAGGCTTCAAGAAGAAGAAGGATTCATAAGACCAAATCCTTTCAGAAGATATTAAACTCCCAAGTATCAAACTATATTTTTTGGTTTATGTTATGCATGTAATAATTTTGGACATAAAGTTGTGAATTGCAGAGCTAACAACAGGAACAGTAACAACTTTGAGAGTTATACACAAAGGGATTATTCAAGGAGACCTAGTGACACACAAAGAGGAAGTTACAACAACTTTGAATCTTTGAGCACTGAAGTGGAATGTTACAAATGTAAAATTTTTGGATACATAGCCAAGGATTGTAGAATGCCAGTCCCTTCTAAAGAACCTCAACAGAATAAAAATAGTCACAGACAAGAACCTCAGAAAACGACATGGATAAGAAAGCAAGATCAATATAACAATGAAGAATGCACAGTCGCTCTACAATCTAAGTAGAAGAAACACAGTTGGTATGTTGACAGTGGATATTCAAAACACATGACAGGTGATAAAGACACATTTCTTACATTACAAAAAGAAAAAAATGGATCAGTCTCCTTCGGAAATGATAATTCATCCAAAATCATTGGAGAATGCACAATCTGAATTGGGAACAAGAATGAAAAGGCACAAAATGTTATACTGGTAGAATATATGAAACATAATCTTTTAAGTGTGATTCAAATGTGTGACCAAGGTCATAAACTTACTTTCGATTCAGAAAAGTGTGAGATAAGAAAAGAAGGTTCAGGGAAATTTGTCGGTACAGGTGCAAGAACTTCAAACAACATATGAGTGTTAAGTGAAATTGGAAATGAAAAGTGTTGTCTAGGAAAGGAAGATGAAAGTTGGCTATGGCATAGGAAGAATGGGTCACATGCATTTTGATAACCTTGTCAAAGTCAGTAAAAGAGAAGCAGTCATAGAAATGCCCCAGATCACGAAACCAACCAACACTTTATGCAAGCATTGTCAACAAGGAAAACAAACAAAGATCAGGTTCAAATCAAAGGAATATTCAACAACAAGACCACTGAAAATTGTGCACACTGATCTAGTTGGGCCAACTACAACAAAGGGATTAAAAGGTGAAAAATACTTTATGTTATTAGTTGATGATTATACAAGAATGACTGGAGTTTTCTTTCTCAAGAGTAAGTCATAAGCTTTTGAAAAATTCAAGATCTACAAGGAAATGGTTGAAAATGAGATGGATTCAAGAACCAAATTTTTGAGATCTGATAATGGAGGATAGTTCACTTCAAAGTAATTTATGGACAACTGTAGCAGTCACAGAATAAAAAGGAAATTCTCCGTTGCTAGGACACCTCAACAGAATGGAGTTGTTGAAATAAAGAACAGGACAATACAAGAGGTGGCTCGAACAATGCTAATGGATTCCAAATTGACAAATATATTTTGGACACAGGCAGTGAATACAATAGTTCACATTCAAAACAGAGTAATGCTCAGAAACAACACTGATAAAACTCCCTACGAGCTATGGAAATGAAGACCAAAAAATGTGAAGCACTTCAGAGTTTTTGGAAGAAAATGCTACATCAAAAGAGAAGATGGAAGAATGGGAAAGTTTGACTCTCATGTGGACAAATGAATACTTGTTGGTTCCTCAAGTACAAGGAAAGCATACAAGTGTTACAATCTAAGATTGAACAAAGTTGTGGAAAGAACCAACGTAACAATTGATGAAATAGGCAGACCATAATCAAAGGAAGAAGAAAACAAATCAATGGAACAACTTTTCGAAGAAGAAGATGAAAAAGAAGTAGAAGAGGAAGATGAAGATGAAGAGAATCCAATAGAAGAAGAAGAGCAAGTTTAGAAAGTATCTCCAAAGACACCTAGCAAATGAGTACAGAAGAATCATCCTTCAGATCAGATTATTGGAAACAAAGATGCAGGAGTTGAGACTAGAAGGAAAATCTATTCACCAGAGCAAAGAAACCTAGCACTCTTATCTTCAATTGAACCAAACTGTTTTGAAGAAGCCAACAAGGATGAATTTTGGAATAAGGCCATGGATGAAGAATTGGATCAAATAGAGAAAAATGACACTTGGGAATTGGTTCCAAGACCAAAGAATAAGAATGTGATCGGCACAAAATGGGTTTTCAGGAATAAATTGAATGAAGATGGACAGGTTACAAGGAACAAAGTTATATTGGTATGTAAAGGATATGCACAGATTGAAGGAATCGATTTTGAAGAGACATTTTCCCCAGTTGCCAGAATGGAAGCAATCCGTTTACTTTTAGCTTATGCATGCTCCAAAAATGTTAAAGTATATCAGATGGACGTAAATCATCTTTTCTGAATGGGGAACTTGAAGACGAAGTCTACATTGAACAACCAGAAGGATTTCAGTTGTCAGAGAACATAGACTATGTATGTAAATTAAAGAAGGCCTTGTATGGTCTAAAACAGGCTCCTAGAGCACGGTACTCCAGACTGGATAATTATCTGCAGTAGGCAGGGTTCAGAAAAGGAAGTGCAGACAACAACCTCTACATCAAGGTAAGTCAAGGTAATATTTTATTATTTGAAGTTTATGTTGATGATATTATTTTTGGTAGTGATGATGACAGGTTAAGCCATAAATTTGCAAAAGACATGCATAATGAATTTGAAATGCCATTACTTGGAGAACTATCCTTCTTTCTAGGACTTCGGATACATCAAAGAAACCAAGGAATTTTTATTTCTCGAACCAAGTATATCAGGGAAATGCTAAAGAGGTTCAGAATGGAAGATTGCAAACCAGTTATTACTCCCATGCAAACCAATTGTAAGTTGAGAAAAGATGATGATTCAAAGTCTACAAATCAGAGGCAATATAGGTCAATGATTGGCAACCTACTATATGTGATATCATCCATACCAGATGTAATGCAAGAAGTTGGACAAGTGGCATGCTTTCAAGCAACACCAAATGAATCACATGTATTAGCAGTAAAGAGGATTTTCAGATATCTCAAAGGAACAAAAGAGTTTGGATTATGGTATCCAAAAGGAAAATATCTATCACTTATTTCCTAAACAGATGCAGAATGGGCAGGTTGTATTGATGACCGACGAAGCACCAGTGGAGCAACGTTCTACTTAGGTGAGTGTTTGGTATCATGGCTACGTAAGAAACAATCATCAATATCTCTATCTACATCTGAGGCAGAGTATATTGCAACAACAACATGTTGTACATAAGTTCTTTGGATGAAATAAACTTTGATAGATATATAGGTTGATTATGATGAGCCCATTCCAATATATTGTGATAATACAAGTGCCATCAGTATCTCAAAAAACCCGGTGATGCACTCCAAGACGAAGTACATTCCAATCAAGTATCACTTTCTACGGGAACAAGTTGCAGAAAAGAACATCAGAGTTGAGTATGTGGGCATAAAAGAACAAGTGGCAGATATCTTTACAAAACCACTTCCACGAGAATCCTTTGAATATCTTCGCCAAAGAATTTGAGTTATTTCTACTCCAAAATGAATGATTTTTGAATGCTTGTCTTATATGTCTTAAATGTACACGAGGAAGCACCATAAGAGGACAATTCAGTCAGGGGGAGCATCCCCAGATGGAAAGATACCTTTTCCATTGATGACAAAGGGGGAGAGATTTATCATATGCAAAGGACAGATGCATGGTTCCAGGGGGAGCATATTTATCAGATGCAGAGGAAAGAGACAAATTTATTAGATACAGAGGATAGAGGCATGGTTCCAGGGGGAGCATGAGTGATAAATCTCAGTATTGCATCAGAGTGTTTCCATCAATGCCAAAGGGGGATATTGGTATCAGAGCATGAAATTTCTCTGATACCAATTGTTGGATTACTGAGAGGGGGGGTGAATCAATAATAGAGCAAGAGGAAGGAAGTACTGATGCAGTACATTCCTACAGATGAGAAGGTTGTTGATGGTCTTACCAAATCCCTTACCAGGACAAAGTTGAAGTACTTCCATGACATAATTGGCATGGAAAATAATGCCTCCCTCATTGAGAGGGAGTGTTAATGTTTGAAGCTTCTTGAGATATTCTCCAGATCATACTCCTATGTGACTAAGTTGAGTTGATCAATGAGGAAACTTATCTAAGAGGGATAAGTGGGTTTGGGATTATAGTCCAATGTCCTTTGTGGAGAGCACACGAGGAAACATACCTTATGGAGAGCACATGAGGATACATCAAGGGAGTTGACCTTGATGTCACACACTATGGGGAGTTGACCCTGGTGTTTCTAGAGGGAGTAGCCCCTAGAAGTCCACATGGGAGTGCCATGTGTGACATACATTCTCCAGATCACACTCTTCTGTGAATGAGTTGAGTTGATCTGCAGGGAAACTTATCTGAGAGGGATAATTGGGTTTGGGATTATATCCCAACATCCCTTAATGGTGATCACATGAGGGCAGGCCCCTTGTGGAGAGCATGTGAGGACACGTCAAGGGAATTTATGATCCAGGGGATCAAATTTTGCTCAAAAATCAAAGTGCTCAGAATCGCTTCAAAACATAAACGTTTGTAGGCCTCATCCTCATGAACCCAACACAACTTGAATGGGCTCAAAAAGACATTGTATGAGCAAGATATCTCATTTTTCCAAACATGAAAAGTTTTGCTGACTGTACAGTTCTTATAGTCTTGACGTGGAAGGGTATGGACCCACACATGGCAGGTGACATGGTATGGTCATACATGTGATGTGGCATGGTGGTACAGGCTCGGTGGCAGAAATGTGGACAAATCCAGTGTTGACATGTGTCATCTATTGGGAAAGTGTTATGGTGCCACCTGGCCCAGTCGTGGACTGCCAAGTGGCACCCTCTTCAAAGTGTAAAATTTGGTTTTGTGCCCGCGGGGGTTGGAACCCGCGACCTCTGGGGTGGACATGTAATAGAATTGGTAGGGTCGGGCTACCAGTGCACCCACATGGTATTTCTTACTATATATGGTGTTATATTTATTTGAATTGACATTAAGGATCGAGCGGTGGAGTAAAGGGCCGAGGCCTAGGCCCCAACCCCTAGTTTTATCTACGCCATGCAACTGCATCACATAACCGTTGGCACACACAATCGTCAGCCCTGGTTCAGTCCTCAGTTCATACCACAATGTATACGACTGTTACATATGACCCTATCCATTAACCTTGCACACAGACCATTGCTATGGTGTATGGCCCCGTAACATATCCATACGCCCATTCCTTATAATCATTGGCAGGAATAACACTTGGAGTTTAAAATCCCCAGTCCTATGAAACTCTATGACATGACCATACACCATAGTGTGGAAGAGCTAGCCAACGGGCGCATGATTGTTAGGTTGTTGGCCACATGGGGCCATACGACCGAGTTCTTCGCCGAAGCTTGGGGCCCGACGCAAATGGTCCTACATTTTCACTCATTTTGTAGGATTGTGGCATGTGCTAGCTTTTGGCACGAAAAACACATAGAGGTCGGGTTAGTTTGTCAGTGGGTGCAATTTGGTGAGCATGTACAACAAGCTTGGAGGGGAAAACTTCCAGGAGGTGTAACTTCTTCATTTTTTGGCCAAACCAGGTGCTAAAAAATCCCAGCTAGGGGTTTTTGGACGTTCTGAATCCATTGGAGATATCTATTCTATATTCTGAGCACTGTAAGAACACTTTTTAAGAATAATGAAAATGATCCAAGGGAAGCTAGAGCAGGAGATGTATCCCAAGAGAGGGGTGAACTCCTTCATCATTTGATGTGTTATGTGTTCATTTTTGATGGTTTTTATATGTATGATATGATTCTCATGATTAATAAAAACTCATTAAACTTATGTGTTATGTGTTAGTAACTTGATCCAATTACCCAAACACATAACATTTTTACACTTGCAATTTAAAAGAGATAAGTCTTTTTCATTTTAAATATCTATTGGAAACAAATCCATTCCATTTTTAGATCAGTTGGTATCAGAGCATAGGTTTTTGAAGGCTTGATTGTGTGCAAGTGTTTTGTTTTTCTGATGCTTACAAGGTTGAATCTCACAAGAGGAGAAGGTCAACTTGTAGAGTCAAGTTCTCAACTGTCAAGAAGGAGAACTATCAAATCACCTCAAGCTTCAAGGATATATTCACCAAGTATGGCTCATGAGGAGAGTCATGGAGCTCTTCCTTCAGAGGAGGAAAAAATCATAAAATATTTTTATGATATGACTGAGATGGTCAATTTTTTTTTTGATTAAAGGAATGCAAGATTGCAAGGTGAAATCTCCAACCCTCCAAAGGGAAATGGAGACAATGGTCATAAAAATCCAAAGGGAAATGGAGGAAATGGTCATTCTCCACCTCCTTCACCTCCATCTTCCACCTCTTCCACCATTTCACAACCACCTCCAAATTCTCCAAAAGAACATGGTAAAACTCCTTTACAAACTCCTTTTCTTAAGCTTGATATTAAGTTTGAATTGCCTATGTACAATGGAGAGGTAAATGATGAGAAATTGGATATCTGGATTCGTTAGATTGAAGTGTATTGTAGGATACAAAGAATCACAGATGATGAAACTAAGATTAAGCTTGCTTCTTTAAGATTGGACAATGCAACACACATTTGGTGGGAAGCCAAAAATCAAGAGGACATGAAGAAACATGGTAAAGTTTTATCCTCTTGGAATGATTTTATTGTTGCAATTAAAAGGTAATTTTATCCATTAGCATACATGCAGAAAGCTATTATGGATTGAAATTTTTTTAGGCAAGATGAAGGGAAATATGTGCAAAGTTTCACTCAAGAATTTAGGAGAAGAGCTTTGGTTTTGGGTATAGATTTGTCTTCTCAAGAAATTTTACTCAAATACATTGTAGGTTTTCATAGCTACTTGAGGCATACAATACTTATGTTTAACCCTTCAAATCTAGATGAAGTTTGTGTACATGAAATTCATTTAGAAGAAAGATGAAGGAATGAACCTCAAGAGGGAAACAAGAAGTCTTTTTCTAATGGAGGCAAGGGCAAGAGGAAGTTTGAAGGAAATGGGAAGAAAAATGTTTCAGTCAAGAAAGAGAGAGAGAAAATCTCATGTAAACATTGTTCAAAGGACGACCATGATAAAGACCAGTGTTGGAAACTTCATCCTGAAAAGAGACCCAAAAAGTTCAACAACAAAGATAAACCAAACATTGCTTCAACTGTACAACAAGATTTAGGATTTGATTCAGAAGATGAAACAAAAATCACAGCCATGGGGTTTCAAGGTAAGAATTATATTGCTAGCACTAGTTCTTCAAATTATTCCATCAATGAAACTCAACATGAAAAGGAAAGAATAGAGTGTTTTGACATAAGGGTAATTTCAAAACATACCAATATAGATACTCTTTTTGATACATGATCACAAGCAAACCTCATTTCTGAAGACATTGTCAAGAAACTAGATTTGGAACTACTCCTCATCCTAAACTATACCCTTTAGGTTGGATATGTGACAATGCCAAATTGCATGTGACAAGGTGTAAACTCATATTTTCCATCACTGTAAACTATATAGATGAGGTAGAGCTTGATGCTATTCCATTGTATATTTGTGGTATTGTGTTGGGAAGCCCATATTTATATGATAAGAGAGCTATTTTTCATCGTCATTGGAACAAGTATCATTTGTTTAAAAATGGATTTGAGTACATTATTAGAGAACATACAAAGAAGATGAATTTGTCACTTACAAATGATGGACAAATGAAGAGACTAGTCAATGCTAGTAAGAACCTTGTACTTTTGATGATTAAACCCAAAGACAATGATGAAGAAGAAGTTTTCAAAGGATGTGATGCAAAGTTACGATATGATTTTTATGAGGTTGTTAATGAAAATGTTGAGATGTTTCAGGAACCAAGGGGATTGCCTCCTAAAAGGGGTATCCAACATGAGATTCTATTGCAACAAGGAGGTCTTCTGCTAAACATTGACATGTGCATGATGTCAGAAATGGAGAATGTTGAAATCAAAAAACAAGCCCAAGAGTTTCTTGAAAAAGGGGTCATCAAACCAAGCACTTCGCCATGCAGGTCACCAATTGGTTTGGTACTAGAGAAACATTTTATATGGCGTATGTGGGTAGATTTTAGAGCCTTGAACAATACTACATATATGATTGCTAAAGGAGACACATGGAAGAAATCTTTGAAAGAAAAGCAAGGTCCATTGCATTCCTTGAAAATATACGTATTCCACTTGGTGATAAGGTATAAGAAATACATTTATGACAAATTTGTTGATATGCTTACTATGCCTATTGTTAGTACTTCAATATTTTTTAAGCATCATTTTATCATGCATGAGAGCTATTTGGAACAATATTCTTTAGATGCTGATTTCATAGATGTTTATGCAACTTTGTGTCATACTAACCAAGTTGAGGAATTGGATTCCTATGTGCATGGTAAAATGTGTATCTTGGCAAGCTATGTTTTTCACAGGGTGAAAGAGTCAACATGATAAGGGAAGCACATTCTTCTCTTGTTGCTGGCCATTTTGGTGTGGGAAAGATGATGGCTAGTTTGAAAACCAAGCATCCTAGTTTTGGCATGAGCATATACACTAATTTCATCATGCTTATAACCAGGCCAAGAAGTTCATTGAACAAGTTCAGTTTGTGCATCAAACCGTTCAAGAACAATTGAAAAAGAGCCAAGCCAAGTACAGGACAAGACATGGCAAGTTTCGTGTTGTTCTTAAAGGGACCAATCCAAGCAAGGACAAGTGGATTGAGGTTGGGAATGTGAGGGAACTATACCCTCATCTTCAGATTGACTAAAAGTAGTCTTTTGGAGGTCCAAAAGCTTCCCAATGGGGGAGTTGTGATCCAGGGGATCAAATTTTGCTCAAAAATCAAAGTTCTTGGAATCACTTCAAAATAGACACATGTGTAGTTCTCAGCCTCACGAACCCAACGCAACTTGAACATGCTCAAACAAACGTCGTATGAGAAAGATATCATGTTCTGTTCATTTTACCAAACATGCAAAATTTTACTAACTGTACATTCCGTATAGTGTTGATGTGACAGGGTACGAACCCACATGTGACAAGTTATGTGGCATGGTCGTACAGGTGATGTGGAATGGTTTTACAATCTTGGAGGTAGACAAGTGGACAAATCTGGTGTTGACACATGTCATCTATTGGGCAAGTGTTATGGTGCCACGTGGCCCAGTCGTGGGATGCCATGTGGCACCCTCTTCAATGTGTAAAAAATGGTTTTGTGCCCGCGGGAATTGGAACCCATGACCTCTAGGGGGGAATCATCAAAGACTTGGTAGGGATGGGCTACCAGCCCACCCACATGGTATTGCTTACCCGTATATGGTGTTATATTTATTTGAATTGGAATTAAGGATCGAACGATGGTGTAAAGGGTTGGGGCCTAGGCCCCAGCCCCCATTTTTATCCACACCATGAAACAACATCACATAACTGTTGGTGCATGCAATTGTTATCCCTGATTCAACCCGCGATTCATACCATAATGTATACGACTGTTACACATGACCCTATCCATTAACCTTGTGCATAGACCATTGCTATGTTGTATAGCCCCGTAGCATATCCATGCACCCATTTGTTATAACCATTGGCTTGGGAATAACACTTGGAGTTAAAAACCCCCGGTTCTATGAAAATTTACCACATGAACATACACCATAGAGCAGAGGAGCTAGCTAAGGGGCACACGACTGTTAGGTCGTTGGCAACGTGGGGCCATACGACCGAGTTCTCCGCTGAAGTTTGGGGGTCGACGCAAACGATCCTACATTTTTCGCTCATTTTGTGGGATCGTGGCATGTGCTTGGTTTTAGCACAAAAAACACATAGATGCCGGGTTAGTCTGTCAGTGGGTGCAATTTGGTGAGCAGATATAACAAGCTTAAAGGGGAAAACTTCCAGGAGGTGTAACTTCTTCATTTTTTGGCCAAACCAGGTGCCGAAAAATCCCATCTAGGGGTTTTTGGACGTTCTGAAGCCATTGGATCCATCCATTTTGTATTCAGAGAACTGTAAGAGAATTTTTTTAATCATAATGAAAATGATCCAAGGGAAGTTGGACCATGAGATGTAGCCCAAGAGAGGGGTGAATTCCTTTATCATTTGTTGTGTTATGTGTTCATTTTTGATGGTTTTTATATGTTTGATATGCTACTCATGATTAATAAAAAATCATTAAACTTATGTGTTATGTGTTATTAACTTGATCCAATTACCCAAACACATACCATTTTTACACTTGCAATTTAGAAGAGATAAGTCTTATTCATTTTAAAGATATATTGGAAACAAATCCATTCGATTTTTAGATCAATTGACCTTGACGTCAAACACTATGGGGAGTTGAACCTAATGTGTTAAAGGGAGTAGACTCTAAAAGTCCACATGGGAGTGCCATGTGTGATAGACCTTTTGCTACTATAGTTGTTGTATACCACTAACATAGACTATGTGTCTCTGGAAAATAGTTGTGTGATACTACAATGGTTGTGTACCACTAGCAGTAATTGTGTGTCACTAGACAATAGTTGTGTGCTACTAGTTGATTACAGAGTAGTTAGTATACTACTAGATGAAGACATCATAGAAAGATACCTCCCTAGATAGGTGGGAGTGTTGATGTTTCAACATCGAGCATATATTCTCCTAGGATTGGTCATGGTGGTTTGACCAGTGGTGAATGGCCCAAGCGTAGTATTCAAAGAAGAAAAGATGCGATGTTCTAGTTTTCCTCTAGTGTGTGGAAACATCAAGCATACTTTCACCCACAAGGTTGTACCTATAGTGAATGTCCCAAGTAAGAATCATGCGTACCTTCACCTAGATTGGGCTGCAAACCAAGGGAGATAGGATACATTTATCACAAAGGTGTACTTGTGGTAAATGGGCCCAGGCGTAGTCCTTCCTTGACCATGACAAGGAATAATATGGACTAGAGGTAATTGAGGTGCTTTCCCAATGTCAGTTAGCATTAGTTTGATATTCACCCACATGGGTGTACCTGTGGTGAACGACCTCGATGTAGTCCTTTTCCTAGTCATGAAGATTTGAAAAGGAATGGTAACGACTCAAAATGATAGATGCTATCACATGCAGACCCAGAGTGAGTCTGATCTCAGAGAGAGTCAATTAGCTTAGAGGGAGAGCCACATAAGGAGTTTCCCCTCGGTTCAGGTGGGAGAGATACATCTCTCAAGACTGACAGACAAGTGTCATGATTCTAGGTTGAACTTTGTATACCTCAGAGACAAACTTTCGCATGATGAATAATGTTTCCCTTGTTGAGAGGGAGTGTTGATGTTTGGACAAAATCGAGA
>ML798056.1:59614-78523 GCA_009831015.1 Picea engelmannii | reverse complement strand
TAAATAATTAGTTATTTATTATCCAAGGGACACATCCTTTCATGGATGGTCACCATATGTTCTCTATATATGGAACACTCATCATTGTAATAATACATTGATCATATATCATCTCATATGAAAAATCAACAGATCCAAGGTTGTTAAACCAAGCTGTGATACCACATGTTAGGAAATGAGGAATACTTCCATGCTAAACCTAGTAGAAGAGAAGAAGAAAGATTTAATCAAGAAAGAAATGAAAAACAAACACACAATGCACATAGATTTTACCTTGGAAACCCAAACCGAGAAAACCAACATTCCTCTAGTGTTCTGCTCTTTTTTTTTTTTATTCATTCAAAATAAAATGTTACATGTCTAACCTTGGTCCACACCTAAGACACAATAGACATCAAGCCCTCTTTATTTACACAAGAACAAC
Source organism: Picea engelmannii (assembly GCA_009831015.1). Lineage (NCBI taxonomy): Eukaryota > Viridiplantae > Streptophyta > Pinopsida > Pinales > Pinaceae > Picea > Picea engelmannii. The sequence continues at coordinate 78,099 of ML798056.1, read as the reverse complement.
CCTGTAGCCAATTCAGATTACATCTATATGACCAACGACCTCTACGATTGACCATTAATCATCCTTTACAACATTACAACATTAAAACATGTCTTATTTATAGGATTTACAATAGGCAAAACCATAAAGAAAAGGCACCCAAAAAATTCTTACGGATATACACAGATCATTGGCTACAAATCCCATGAATCTCGGGATTCTGTTACAGTCGACTACTGAGTCAGATTACCAGTTGACTACTATTCGACCTTTATTCGGTCTTTAGTTGGTTGTCACATGTCTACCTATCGACCGATTGTTGGTTGACCTCTTCGACTTGCTGTCGATGTCTTTACCACCTTGAACCACCTCGACCTTTAACTTCAAATTTACCTATTCGAATCACCTCGACCTTTGAATTTAATTTACCTAGTCGAACCTCGACCTTCGACTTTGACTTTCAATTGATTCGCCTCGACTAGAATTTCACTACAAAGAATATAATGACCCAATAGTCACACTTATAAATGCTGCAAGGGAATTTTGGCTTGTGACCTATGTTGGTAGGATTTTCAACATTATCAACACTCATGACAATAGATGATTGATTTACCACTTGCTTATTTTTCTTCTTCTTTCTCTTCCTTTTCTTGTTCTTATTAGCCTCTTGGTTACTAGCATTAAGTATTTCACGAGGTGAGGAAGAAGAAACAAAATAAGACGCAATAGGTGAAGAAGGAAAAGGGTCAACAAGAGGTTGATGTCATTGAGGTGGAGAGCTTGCTTGGACAACAACAAGGGAATTCAATACCATGGGAGTGGAAAACAACCATATTGGTAACCCCTTAGTGAATATGGGAAGATTCAGTGTAGCGATGTAGGGAGGACCAACATTTCCAAAACAAGGAAAAGCATAAGGTTCCCTCTGAAAAGGTGTTCCTTGGTTGGTAACCTCAGGAACTGTTTCCATGGATCTAGATTCAACCAAGGGTCTTCTAAACATCAAAGAGAACACACTTTCAAAGAGTAAGAAAACAACTCCTTTATAACAGGGATAAAGGAAGTAAGTATCTTTCAGAGACATGAGATGAGGCTGTAAACAGAGAAATGAGAAACAATTAGGACAACCTTCATGCATCAATCCCCCAACATACAAGTAAGATCCCATAGGTAAATACCCTCCTGGATCGCTGAAGTGGAGATTGAATGTTTGTCGTAGGTAGTACAAGGAACCTTCCTTGTAGAAGGAATCCCCCTCGTAGTCACCTTTGTCGAATCCTAGGAGAGGTTACTATGTTTACAAATTCACAATGAATGGTTGGGTGGTCGAGGGGGGGGGGTTTACATTAGACAATCAATACTAGAAAATCAATGTGGGAATTTCAAACACAAATCCATGACAAAAATATAAGAAGAAGTGGAGTCACCCCAAGGATCTACCATTCTTCAAAGTCTCAAAATTTGATAGTCCCACTGGGCGAATGGAAGAGGGGAAAAATCACCTGATCACTTCGCTTGACCTCATGTTTGACTCCCATGTAAGAGGATCTTTCTCGACTAATGTTAATTTTTACTATGTGATTTTACACTTTCTAGTATTCTATAGTCTCGTTCTTATGGCCTTGAAGAGTTAGCTCTACACCCTACTATCAAGGTCCTAAAATACTAGACTTTTTGGTTTGATATGAAAGACAAAAAAGTCTAATTGATTTTAGATCATGTGCCTCATTCCTTTTAATGGTTGTTTATTACTCAATAGGGTAAGCATAAGTGGACTAGATGGTGTTATGACTCGATTCTAAACCATGCAAAAAATGAAATGCAAATATTTTGTTTTCGATGGATGCTAGTTATGGTAAAGAGGAGAGTCTTTTGATTTCCAAGATGCATATTCCCAATGCAATTTAATTCTTTCTAAAGTGTGAGCTTGACCATGCCATTCTAGAATGCAATATTTTCTTTTGTTTGTTTTTCAAATGCAATGAAATAAATCCAAATGCAACTCTTTTTTTGTTCCTTACTTTGAAACAAAATAAAATAATTCAATGACGATGCAAAGAATCATAAATAAAAAAGACGCAAGTAAAACATGCACTCAAAAATTTGACAAGAACTCAAAGAATTCAAATGCAAGAATGCCTCCAACACACGTTCAAACAAGAACCCAAAAATATAAAGTAAAGGAAAACCACTTTTTGAAACCTCAAAATTCAAGTAGCTAAGGTCAAAGATCAATGCAAAGTTGCAACAAGGCGAAAGAGTTCATGAGTGCACTCAAATGATCGGAAGTTTTCCCAATAGGATAAGAGCGAGAAACTCAACAACAAGGTTTAATGCAACATTTGCAATCCCCAAATCAATGAAAATGAATCCAAAAGAAAACAAGTAAAACACCTACTAGGCCTTTGAATCATGATGACATAAATTTGAATTCCTTCAAATTATAAGGATCAAACTATTGATGACATAGACTTTGCCAAATGATCGAGTTAACCTAGGATAGTCATGTACACTTCACAAATTGAGAGGATATGGAAATTCAAAAGAGGAAACACAAATGTGACAATCACTAAACTTTAATCAATCAAAGACACAATAATGCATGAAGGATTTTGATTCAAGGTTCTGATATAGAAAAATGATAGAAAAAAGGCAATTCAAACTCAAATTCCACTCAGAGAGAGGATTATCACCCTTGTAACATTGCAAACAGGGTGATGATCAAGGTTTCATCGCTCCCCAAGACACTGAGAGAGTGGCATAACCGGGATGTTATCACTCCTGTAACGCTATAGACATGGAGATTTTCAAGGTTTCATTGCTCCCAAAGACATTGAGAGAGGGGGATGACTAGGATGTTATTTCCCTGTACTCCCTTATAGGGGGGATGAAGTCTGGAAAGTGGTGAAAATACAAAAATCTCGCCCATATCTAAGAAAGGGTTAGGTTCTTGACTCAGTAAGATTTCCAATGATGATGAGGGAAGGGGGGAATTCAAAGAAAATGCATGCAATCCAAAAAGATCAAGCAACAAACAAAAAATCAAAGGGATAGAAAACATTAAAGAAATAAAAAAATGATTAGTCTCTAGTGGAGTCTCTAGTTTCCGTTGTGGAAAATTTTCCCCTGCAAATAAGTGAAACCCCCCTTGGATAAAGACTCCTTTGATCCAATACAAAAGGTAAAAAATGGTTCCATACTTTTCCCTTAAATCTATTCTATATGCCCACAAACAAAATGAGAAGAGAAGATGAGAGAATGGCATAGATAACCTACCTCCTTTTTGTTGGTTTTCCTCCCTGCTCCAGCACTTGATATTGATGTCCAATCTCTTGGTGCAAGAGAAGTCTCGCAAAGAACAAAGAGATACTTCCTTCTTCCACAATATATTGTTAAGAAAAATAGTTTTATATATATCAAACTAGGCAAAAATAGACATGCATACAATGAACAACATAAGCATGAGGGTAATAGGCCAAGTTATATTATATGGAAAACAATAAGTAATGGAGAATTTACAACCTTGATGTTGATGTTGCAACAAATCCTCCAAGCTCTCCTTTCCAACCCTTCAAATGTCACAAGGTCATAAGTGTGGTTCTCTGAAGTTCTCTTCCCTCCCCTTTTCACCCAAGAATCACCTCCATTATATATGAGTTGAGGCGTAACAACCATAGGATAAATTTGAGGAGAGGACAAGATAAAATGAGGATTTTAATGAACATACAAGATTGAACTTTACTTGGATAGAGGGTAGATCAAACCAACCCCTAACCAACTGAAACCTTTTGGAAACAACCCCTCAAAATAAGGTATGATGGTTGTAACCACTTCATCTCCCCCCTAGAACTGAGAACATGGAAATAGTATCGCTCCCCTTGAAATGAGCAAGGAGAAATGACAAGGGTTCATCCTCCTCTACATATGGGAAAGGGAGTGATGATACTTAGAAAAGGCCAAAAAATCAAGGTGAAAGATAGTATTTCGACCTCCAAATGATAAATTTCTCCCCCAACATGTCTAGGGATGATGACAAATATTCCCACATTGTGATGAAATTTTGACACTTAATTTTGACACTCGGTAGTGTGACACTTAGGTGTGTAACAATTGTAAATGTAGTATGTGGTTGAAATCGAAAGTAATGTAATATGTAAATGATGTAAATTGAATTTAATGAAGACAAATGGAGATTTGGGGGCTAAGTATCCATAAGAGAGAGAAGGGGTCCAAGGGGGAGAGTTTACCCATGCCTATTAAACCAAAAACCCATTTCTTATTTCTTTCTAAATTATCCTTATCATGAACCTTCCATTAGCTATTGATTATTATAGAGCTCGATAATTAAATTCATGTAAGAGGGTTGGTGTGAGAGTCACTTCCCATATTTATCAAGAGCATGGGGGATGAGTACAATCAGCTTGGGGAAGAGTGCAAGTCAATCAAGAAAGAAAAATATAGGCAATTCATATGGGAAGTGTTAACACATATTATTGTAAGGGGGGTTGTTTTCCCTAAGGAAGTGGCACCTTGGTCAAAATGAGAGAAAAGGGGCTTAAAAACCCACAAATTGCATTTAGCCTAAGTTAGGGGTATGGTTTGATATTTTGGTTCCCACACAGTCCTAATCATATCGTCAACTCCCTATCATCAGCGTCCATGTGTGCCTGCCAATTCTCCCCTGCAAGCATCCAACAAAGCTTTAGATGGTGAAGTTCAGAGTGTGGTCTGTCCTAATCCCGATGTAGACAGTTTATGAAAGTGAGGCAACAGTTTAGAAATCGTCTCACCACATAAATGGAAAGATAGAAAGGACTGGCAGAGCAGAGCTTGCGTCTGATAGGGGAAGGCATGTGCAGAGGAGACTGCATGTGCAGTCTGACTGAGAAGGCACAAACATATGGCATTGGACGAGAAGCTCGAGCATTCCTCTGCTGGGTGAATTTTTGAGTATATGTATGTAGTTTTGAGTTTTATTAGAGGTTTTTGGTTGAGCAAAGCTCCCATTTGTAATGTTTATTCTGCCAGAGTTGTTCTCTGGTTATGTAATTGATTTGAGAATTTCATGTTAATAGAATTTAGTTCTCTGTTTCCTTTCATTTTTGTCTGTTAAAACTATTTAAAACACTTAGGCATGGATGATCCAGTCAAGGATTTTTATGCTTATGTAATGGAGGTTTGATTATAGCAGTATCATGGTCAGTTTTACTCATTTCCACGTGTATCTTTTCCTTCTTACATTGAATGGCTTTTGCATGGAAGATCCAGTCGAGCTATTGCAGTTGCAGGATGATGGAGGTTTGATCATCATGTTGTTGTAACTATGTTTCTTGCAACATATTTCAGTGTTTGGAGCTTGATCTCAAGACTGCTCTTGAGTTCGAGTTTTTCATCTCTGAGCTATTGGAAGGTCGGATGCCCATAAAAGTCTCATTCACCTTTCTCACTAAGTCTTCCCTCTTCTCTCACTTTAACTCAATTTCCTGATTGAATTTAATGTGGCCCTAACATCCCTGTGCATTTTCTGTCCAGTCCTGTGTTGAACATCATTCAAATTTTGATTTTTTTCCATTGACTGTCATCCATACAAACCAACATCCACCATATAACTCTGATGGGTATCAAGCTTTCCTTTTCTGCAATCTAAAGGCAACTTCCGGTGATAACATTTTTTGACGCCGCTGCCGGGAAACGAATTGAAGACATTTCCCTGGGTAGAATGACAACGAGTTTCTGATTCTAAAGGTGCATCATATATCAGAACCATTGAAGATTTCATTTGCACCTGGCAACTCCGCTGTGGTGAATCCACTGTCTCGACTCCACGGTTTTAGTGTGGCATCCTCTGGCTACAACTATAGCCCTTGGGAGAACACAATGATCAGATCTGGTCTTTGATGGTGAACAAAGACCAGACACACTCATTCTGCATATCATTCACCCGACGACTCCATGGTTAAAGAATCGATTGGCAACTCCACTAGTCTGAAAATGAAAAAATCTTGGCTCGAAGGTTTTCTCCCTTCAATTTTTCTAATGTTCCTGGTTTTCCTATTGTTGTTCCTACTCCAGACGAGTGGGTTGATTATTTGCCCATATTTAAAGAGCGTAAAGAGGACAACCCTGCTCAACATCTTAGTGAGTTTCATGAACTCATGCATCATTGGGTGATACATCATGAGTATGTATTAATAAAGATGTTCATATTGTCGTTAGCAGGGGATTCTCGTGAATGGTATCATTCCTTACCTCCTGCTAGTATCTCCTCCCTAAAGGAATTTCATGCAACTTTCAATAGACACTGTCAAAAGTTTTATTCCTCTGAGTTTATCTGTCATAATTATTGTGAGGAATGTTAAGACGGTGATCAAGATATGGATGTTTCTATTGAAATCTGTGAGGATGAGGACCATGAGGAGGAAGAAGATTTCCTGGATGAGATGGTGGGATTGGTAAGATCACTTTCTACAAAAATAGAAGTAAAGGCAGATTTTTCTGGCCACTCTTACGAAGAAAATACAGAGGATATTCTGGTCTTAGAAATAGATGTTCTTGGTAGCCTTGCATAAGACGAAGAAGTGATGTTAGATGATGACCAAGAGAAAACAACTTTTGATGGATATCCCAACGAAAACGATGAAGAGAAGCAACAGATCTCCACACCACAATTTGCTGACTTAGGGAGAAACCAACTTGAGTATGACAACTATGAATTTGCTTCCAATGTGGATATGAAGGATTTACAAGACCATAATATAGAGCCTTTTACTTTATACATTAAGGAAGAACATTGTGTGGAAATCATCCATCTTGGGCCCACAAAAGACACCAAACAATAGTTTGAAGAGAAAAGCTTTCCCACGGTTCTTGTTTATGATGATTATGAATATGACCCTTGCGAGAGCCATGAAGAAGAAGAGGAGCAACAGAAGGGGCAGTTTATCTCCTGTCCAGAGCCTGTAAGTGAGCAGCCATCATCTGAGGTTAGTCAACCTACATCAACCTCTCACCCCCTTGAGCTTGCCAAAGAAATCCAACAATGTGTGAGCAGCTGTGTAGCAGAGAAGGCTGCCTGTTATAAATTTTCTGGAGTTTGCTGCTTGTCCTATGAGTCTGTGAAGGAATACATGGATTTGTATTTCCTTCATGTTTTGAAGCCACCTAGCTTTATCCTGACCTCATCATTAGGTGGAAAGATTAAGAATGTAACCGTTCTTCTGTCACGGTTTCATTCTTTGTTATCAATCATTGACAAAATAAACAAATTCATAGATAGGAAGTTGCTTGAGTGGCTATGGTGGAAGTTTTCTTTCACCTAGCACTATGTAAAATTAATTAGTCTAGGATGTACATAAATAAGCTCCTTTATATCCCATGTGTTTTTCTTTCATTTTTAGAATAGTGTGCTCGTCGGCCTGTATTTCCTCAACATGATGTTTTGAGCTTGACTCCATAGCCCAATGCAGAAGGCGACTAGAACTACTAAAGATCTTAGAGCCTCACAGAGAGGAATCTATCCCCCATGGAGCCTAATGTTAACAAATATTATTGTAAGGGGGGTTGTTTTCCCTAAGGAAGTGGCACCTTGGTCAAAATGCGATAAAAGGAGCGTAAAAACCCACAAATGGAATTTAGCCCAAGTCGGGGGTTTGATTTGATATTTTGGCGCCCGCGTAGTCCCAATCATCTCGTCATCTCCCTATCATCAATGTCCATGTCTGCCTACCAAGTCCTCCCTACAAACTTCCAACAAAGCTTCAGATGGTGAAGTTCATAGTGCGACTCATCCTAATCCCGATGCAGACAGTTCATGAAAGTGAGGCGACAATTGAGACATCATCTCACTGCATAAATGGAAAGACAGAAAGGATTGATGGAGTAGAGCTTGCGTCTGGCAAGGGAAGGCATGCGTAGAGGAGACTGCATGTGCAGTCTGACTGAGAAGACACATACGTATGGCATTTGAAAAGAAGCTCAAGCACGCCTCTGCTGGGCAAATTTTTTATTATATGTATGTAGTTTTGAGTTTTATTAGAGGTCTTTGGTTGAGCAGATCTCCCATCTGTAATGTTTATTCTTCCAGAGTTGTTCTCTGGTTATGTAATCAATTTGAGACTTTAATGTTAGTAGAAGTCAGTTCTCTATTTCCTTTCATTTTTTTTTGTTAAAGCTATTTAAAACACTCGGGCATGGATGATCCAGTCGATGATTGTTATGCTGCTATAATGGAGGTTTGATTATAACATTATCATGGTTAGTTTTACTCATTTCCCTATGTATCTTTTCCTTCTTACATTGAATGGATCGAGCATGGAAGATCCAGTTGAGATGTTGTAGTTGCAGGATGATGGAGGTTTGATCATCTTGTTGTTGTAACTGTGTTGCTTGCAACATATTTTAGTGTCTGGAGCTTGAGCTCAAGACTGCTCTTGAGTTCGAGTTTTTCATCTCCAAGCTGCTAGAAGGCCAGATGCCCATAATAGTCTCATTCACCTTTCGCACTAAGTCTTCCCTCTGCTCTCGCTTTAACTCAATTTCATGACTGAAGTTAATGTGGCCCTCACGCCCCTGTGCATTTCCTGTCCAGTCCTATGTTGAACATCATTCAGATTCTGAGTTTTGTCCATTGAACTTCATCCATACAAACCAACATCCACCATATAACTCTGATGGGTATCAGGATTTCCTTTTCTTCAATCTGAAGGCGACTTTCGGTGCTAATAGGAAGGAGACCATATTTACACATTCACGTTTTTGGAGAGATAACTATCTTTACATGGAGTGTTCTGGCCAACGATGGATTTCTGAGTGTTGAATCTTGAAGGTTGTTGCTGTGGGAATGTTTGACAACTGTTTGGAGCTGTAATTTAGTGGAGAAAGAGGTTGCATACATGTGAGTGAAGCTTTGTTCGAAATTTATCCAAGGAAGCACATGTTTTTCTGCTGGGTGAATTTGTCTTGTAGTTGTAGAATTCTTGAGGTCCCAACAAGTAGAATTCCTAAGGTCCCAAAAAGTAGAATTCCTGAGGTCCTAACAAGTACAATTCCTTTCCAACCTGTGCTGGAATCCTTGGAGGGGAGTGGAAAGGCCCGAGGGACTGTGAGCAATGAAGGAGTATTTGATGCCTTGCATTGTGCAGGTTGAGGGGAAGAGATATGGTGGACTGGAATTAGTTGCGAGTTTTGATTGATGAGAGGGGAACATTGGCCAACCTTAGGGACCACCATCTCTTTTGGACTCATAGCCCTATCTCGGGGGTGTCTTGCTATTGAGAAATATAATAACAAGGCTAGGTTTGGGAGGAACATATGTCCTCTTAAACATGTTGCATATATTTAAGATAAGTGTTCTCATTTGATATGTTAATTCATGTTAAATTCCGATAAGGTTGTTGTGCAAATTACTCCGAGTTATCTTGGTTAAATGCTACTTGTTGTGAGTAGAATTGATGCATATAAATCTATATTTTGTGGTAGAGCTATGTTATCTTCACTTAGTGGTTGTTGTGCATAGAGTAGCTGTATTTATGTTTTTATTTAGTATGGATAGTTGAATGAGCTTGAATGACATGTTGTGTATTATTTCTTCATTTTAAATTGGTATCCAAAATTTTATTGAGTTGTTTTAGAAAGTGATGTGAATCAGTTGTGGGATGGGTACGTTACATTGCCAATTTTGGTTGGGGATGGATTTATGCTATATAAGACCATGATAGGGATAAATTTCCATCTTATTGCATTGACCAATGTCACATTTGACTATAAATTTCTCAACATCAACCTTCATTTTTAGCTAATAAAAGTTATCAGAGACAATTATATAAGCTTTGTGAAAACACACATGATCAACCAAGGGATATGCATGCCCATGTCAAAGATCTTATGTAATAAGATGAGATATAGGCCATAAGTAGATGTGATTCTTAAAGAGGATGGAGCCATTCCTAATAGTCTAAGGTTGGCCCTTATTTCCATCAAGAATGTCCTATTGACACTAAGATGTAGGAAGATCTAGTGTGAATTCTGTGAGAAACTCCAATATCTAAGCATGAAGAGTAATTGATATGGAGTTAATGTGGATAGTTCATCCCAATCAAATATGGCATAAACATTGATATTCTCCTTACCCTTCTTATAGATAATTTCAAACTTAGAAACTTGGAGTTGGAAAATACACTTTTGTTGTTCCTTTGTTAAAATACTTTGTGTCAATAAATTCTTTAGGATGAAACACCAATTTTAATGAAAACTTGGTACCTAATAGAAATTGATGCCACTTATCCATTGCATGAGTTATGACCAACATTACTTTGTAGTATGTTGACATGCACCTTTATGTGGCAGTGGGTTTCACATCCTATAATAGCATTGCACCAAGACCAAACCCAGAAGAGTCATACTCAATATTGAGTCGTTGACTGAAATAGGAAGTAGTAAGCATAGGCACTAAAACAAGGGATTATTTTAGGTTATCAAAAACTTACTATACCTCGGTGGATAACTGAAATGAATCCTTATTTGTTAGATCAGTTAGGGGGAAAGAAATAAAAATAAATTGTGGATAAATTTCTAATAGAAGTGTGCTAAACCCATAAATCCTTGAATCTTCTAGAGGGTGGTAGGCATTGGAAACTCTTGAATTTCTTGGATCTTGGAAGGATTGATAAGAACACCCTTTGCAAAGATAATATGGACTCCAAAGAAATATTTGCAAATTCACACTTGTAATCCTTTGCATAGAGATTATGTTGGGATAAAGTATCAAACACAATATCCAAATGCTCTATATTCTTTGTAATTGTTTTTCTATATATGAGTATATTATTAGAGAAAACCAAAACAAAATTGCAAAGGTACTTTCCAAAATTTTTCTTTATTAAAGGTTGAAAAGTAACATGAGCATTGTAGAGGCCAAATGGTATCACTTAGAATTGGAAGTGACCTTCATGATACTTGAATGCATTCTTTTCTTGTTCTTGGCGTTGGATATGTATTTGGTAGAAATAACTAAGCATTGTGTAGCTCATCCATCAAATAATCTATGCGAGGCGCATGAAACTTATTCTTGATAGGATGTAATTAAGTGATCTATAATCAATGTAGAGGTGACAACAACCACATTTTTTCCTCACTAAGGGAATTGGAGTAGCACAAGCACTCTCATTAGGAGTTATGATCCATTCTTCGAAGAGGTATTCTACAAACCTTCCAATCTCAAAGTTTTGAAAATGACCATATTGATAGGGGCACACCATTGTGGGATCAATGGTGGGGTACAACTCAATAACTTATTCCATCCCCTTGTTCAGTATGGTGTCAAGTAGGCGTCTCTTATAATTCCACCGCATACTTGTAAAATAATAGATTGAGAGACATGGAACATAAAATCATTAAGGAGGATTTGCCTCCATCTAGTGACAAGTGTTCCATGGTACCAAAGTGACCCTTAATCAAAATTTTAGACATGTTTGCAGTCCACATATTGGATTATCTTAGGTTCAAGTACTTTGATACTCACTTCATGACTATCTTGGTGGAAAGAGAGGAATTATCATGATGGTTAGTCAAGTAGGTACCTATGGAAATAGACATTGACTAACCAAAACAACATTTACTCTTCCAACATTTGTGACATAAAAGTCATCCTTGAGGCTATATTATTCCATAACAAGTTCCACTTTGTGCACCACATATTCACAGTTAATATATTTATGCCCCTAGATACTGATGGGAAAATGTTTAGAAGTATCTAAATGGAGGCCCAAATTCTTAACTTGTTTCTTATCAAGAATATTTCGATTATATTGCTAGGATCAATCATTACAAGGACTTCATGTTCTTTTTTAAATGAATATAAAACTTGAAGGTATAAATTCTACCTAATCAAATCATTTCTGGATGCGAAATTGAGGGTTCCATTTCTTCCAATGTTGGAGGGAATTGGTCTTGTGGAATAGATCCATTACCGGGTTCTTAGGAGTGTCCTTTTCATATTCATATTACAATTCACATCGGTGTAGATCTTCAACCCTAATTTTCTTTTTGGTTGTTATGGAGATGTCCCTTAGACTGAAGTCGAGAGAATCTACAATAAGGTTCAATATGCGAGGATTAAGTCATTGGTTGGTTTGATGAGTATGAGTTTTGATTTGTGGCTTCTAAGAGTTTCCCTTTTCCTTATCCCTCCCATCATAACTTTAACCCTTTTTCCTAGGGACCAAGTATTTTCTCTTAATAGCGCAAACATGACTTCAAATGATTCTAGTATAATAATGGCTTTTCCTAAGTGGTAGGTTCAAACATATTTACCTTAGTCCATATTTTTTATTGTAAATTAAACATAAATGTCCCACATTTTCTCTATAGGGAGTTTGGCCTTACAATTGAAGATAAATACCTTCAGTAAATTCTTCAATGGACATGGATTTTTGGAAAAAATGTTTGAGATGAATGGATTAAGGCTCATCTAAATTATTATAAGCTCTCTGAATTAATTATTTTCATAATCACTAAAATTCCCTGTTGGTTTTTTAGAATTCTATATTTCTCCATAGTACGAGATTCCCCATCTAGGTGTTGCACATGCAGTGTGGGAATAAAACTTAAAGGTATCAAGTCTACCCAACCCAATCATTAATGCAAGGGAGATCAAGGGTTCTCTTGTTTCTAATGGTGGAGGGGATTAGTATTGTTGTTGGAGTCATTGTAGTTTTTCTTCATGAAGATTATCCTCCAAAATTTCATATTTTGAGTGAATTGGTGTAGATATTTGACCATAAACAAGTTTTTTTTGTACTAAAGACATGAACCTTAGAATAAGGTTGAGATTATATGAGACAAGGGCTTGATGTGGGGTGATTAGGGTGTTGGATATGTTTATAAGTAGGGGGTTTGATTTATGGCTTCTCAAACTTTCCCTCTTCCTTGACTCTCCTATCATTTGTTTAACTCTTTTCCTAGAACCAAGTATTTTCTCTTAATAGTCTCAACATGAATTTGAAATCTTCAAGCTATAATAATGGTTTTTTCAAAATAGTTTGATTCAAACAATTTCACCTCAATGTGGATCCCTCATTGTAGATTTCCCACACCTAATCTATAAGTATTTTGGCGTTATACTTGAGAACTTGGAACTTATAAATAAATTATTCAACAATCCAGTCATTCTAGAAAGATGAATGAGATGAACTTCAGAAGTCCTAATATCCCCTTTAGGGTTTTTGGAATTCATCTTGCCCCCCAACTACAAGCTGCATCATCCAAATGATGTAGTGTGAAATTCAAGTTATCCTCTTTGCCATACGTGTTTTGCACCTTGATTTTTAGCTTGACCTTACCTAGCCATGTATGAACTTCCACTGCTTTGAAAAAATCATAATGAGGGATCTTCATTTGAAGATTAAAATGGGTATTTAGTGGTTTTGTATCACTGGTCTTGGAGGGGTATTTCCTTCTTGTGAAAATGGTTTAGATCATTGTCCTCCACATAGACCTCATGATGATGGAATGGGGATTATGGGCCATTTTCCATGGACATTTTACCTATCATATTCTTGATTTCCATTGCAAAAATAACGAGTCTTTCTTGTAATTCTACGCAAATCACATATTGAAATTCTCCTTTTGACATTTTTTTCGTTTGTTTTATTTTTAATTATTTTTCTTCTTGCAAGAAAAAATAAACATACAAGGGTGAGAGATTCATTAATGATTTAATACTAACTTGTAGTAATTTTGTATCCAAAAGGAACCACTATTGCAAAAAAAATAGAAAAGGAACAATACATACAAGGAACAAGAAAGAAACAATGGGGGAACATGCACACTTAAGGGGTATTGCACTCACAAATCCAAAATAATAGAGGAGGAAGTCTGGAATAAACAAGAATATTTGGTTGTTTGTATTGGGTAAAATGATATGAGATACAAAAGAGAGGGGGAAATCCCTACTTATAATAATAAACTAGGAAAAACCCTAATAAACCCTAACTTAGTGGTTAAGTCACTAGTAAGAACATTAGGCCCTTATTACATAAAGTGAGATTTTTACAAACAAAACATTATAACAAAATTCATGAGCATATACATAAAATATCTCAACATAAAGTTTAATACCCACTAAATATTTTGTGTTTAGTCAAACAACATAAACAAAACACAAAAAGTGCATTGGCTTATGCCAACACCTTTGATACACACAAATGAAACCATATATAAGACCAAAATAACTTAAGGTCAAAATAAACAAAAATCATAGGGCATAAATCCCAAGCAAAAACACTAAATGACCCAACCAACCATTGGCAAGGGATCATCATGATCATTTGGGGCTAGACCTCAACCAATAACTTAAGGATCAATGTCAACAAGAAGTTGCTTCCAACCACCATTTGTTGGCTCAAGGGGATTTAGAACCTAAAAAATGGCTAGTGTTAGAGTTAAGAATTTGTCATTATGTGTCGAGGGAGGAGGCCAATGGTGTTTGCATCCTTTCCTGTCACAAACTTGTTTGTTGGCCTTGTGATAGGCCTTGCTATTGCCATATTGAAAATGTGTTGGTTGGGCATGAGAGGGACTAGATGGATCCCTACTCATGTTGCAAGTGTTCCACTCGAAATTCTAGTATTTGCAATAAATATTCCATTTTCATATGAATCTTTTGCATTTGTATAATAATCCATAAGGAAACAATGACACAAATTAGCATTTTTGTAGCATGAGAAAGTACACAAAGGATTTTCTTATTAAAAAATGATTTTGTTACATTTCATCTACAAATATTAAAGCAATTAAACTAGAACAACCATCTAAGAAAAATGAAACTCTATACTCAAAAGAATATGGTCTCCTAATAAGGATTTCATCCATGTAATGGAGGCCAAGAGGTATTGACAACATCTAGAATTTGCTTAGGCCCAAGGGGATGAATCCAAAGAAAATGTTTTAGGTTTTTGGATTTCCCATAGTGGGGGTGTTGTTGATTTTGAACTCCTAGGTACATGAGTATTTTATATATAGGAATACGCCCATCATTAAAGATAGAATAATAATAAAAACAACTTTCTTTAGCTCCAATGCTATCTCCTAGAGGCCAATAAACCAAAAGAATGGGAAAGTTTGACTCTTGTGTGGACAAAGGAGTACTTGTTGGTTACTCAAGTAAAAGGAAAGCATGCCAGTGTTACAATCTAAGATTGAACAAAGTTGTGGAAAGCTTCAATGTAACAATTGATGAAATAGGGAGACCCGAATCAAAGGAAGAAGAAAACAAATCAATGGAACAACTTTTCGAGGAAGAAGAAGCAAAAGATGAAGTAGAAGAGAAAGATGAAGAGAATCTGACAGAAACCAAAGAGCAAGTTCAACAAGTATATCCATTACACCTAGCAAATGAGTACAAAAGAATCATCCTTTAGATTAGATTATTGGAAACAAAGATGAGTTGAGACTAGAAGAAAAATCTGTTCACCAGAACAAACACACCTAGCACTCTTATATACAATTGAATCAAATTGTTTTGAAGAAGCCAACAAGGATGAATTTTGGAATAAGGCCATGGATGAAGAATTTGATCAAATAGAGAAAAATGACACTTGGGAATTGGTTCCAAGACCAAATAATAAGAATGTGATTGACACAAAATGAGTTTTCAGGAATAAATTAAATGAAGATGGAAAAGTTACAAGGAACAAAGCTAGATCGGTATGTAAAGGATATGCATAGATTGAAGGAATAAACTTGAAGAGACATTTTCCCCACTTGCCAGAATGGAAGCAATCCGATTGCTTTTAGCCTATGCATGCTCCAAAAATGTTAAAGTATATCAGATGGACGTAAAATCAACTTATATGAATGGGGAACTTGAAGAAGAAGTCTACATTGAACAACCAAAAGGATTTCAGCTATCAGAGAGTGCAGATTATGTGTGTAAATTAAAGAAGGCCTTGTATGGTCTAAAATGGGCTCCTAGAGCATGGTACTCTAGACTGGATAAGTATCTACAATAGGCAGGGTTCAAAAAAGGAAGTGCAGATAGAAACCTCTACATCAAAGTAAGTGAAGTTAATATTTTATTAATTAAAGTTTATGTTGATGATATTATTTTTGGTAGTGATGATGACAGGTGAAGCCATAAATTTGCAAAAGATATGCAGATTGAATTTGAAATGTCGTTACTTGGAGAACTATCCTTCTTTTTGGGACTTCATATATGTCAAAGCAACCAAGGAATATTTATTTCTCAAACCAAGTATATCATAGAAATGCTAAAGAGGTTCAGAATGGAAGATTGCAAACCAGTTGTCACTCCCATACAAACCAGTTGCTAGTTGAGCAAAGATGATGATTTGAGTCTACAGATTAGAGGCAATACAAGTCAATGATTGACAACCTACTATATGTGATAGCATCCAGATTAGATGTAATGTAGGCAGTTGGATAGGTGGCACGATTTCAAGCAGCACCAAAGGAGTCACATGTGTTAGTAGTGAAGAAGATTTTTAGATATCTCAAAGGAACATAAGAGTTTGGATTATGGTATCCAAAAGGAAAGGATATATCACTTATTGCCTACATAGATGCAGATTGGGCAGGTTGTATTGATGACCAACGAAGCACCAGTGGAACATCTTTCTACTTGGGTGAGTGTTTAGTGTCATGGCTAAGCAAGAAACAATCATTAGTATCTTTATCTACAAATGAGGTAGAGCATATTGCAAAAACATCATGTTGTACACATGTTATTTGGATGAAACAAACTCTGACAGATATACAGGTTGAGTATGATGAGCCCATTACAATGTATTGTGATAATACAAGAACCATCAATATCTCGAAGAACCTGGTGATGCACTCCAAGATGAAGCACATTCCAATAAAGTATCACTTTCTACGTGAGCAGGTTGTAGAAAAGAACATCAGAGTTGAGTATGTGGGCACAAAAGAACAAGTGGTAGACATCTTCAAAAAACCACTTCCATGAGAATCCTTTGAATATCTTCGCCAGAGACTTGGAGTTATTTCTACTCCAAAATGAATGATTTTTGAATGCTTATCTCATATGTCTTAGATTTACACGAGGAATCACCATAAGAGGACAGTTCAGTAAGGGGGAGCAACTCCAGATGGAAAGATACCTTTGCCATTGATGACAAAGGGTGAGAGATTTATTAGATGTAGATGCAGAGGATAGAGGCATGGTTCTAGGGGGAGCATGAGTGATATGATTCCAATATTGCATCAGAGTGTTGCCATCAATGCTAAAAGGGGAGATTGTTCATTAAAGTTGGTTGTCATTGATGTCAACCCTTGAAGAAAGTCCCGTAGCACAAAGGTTGGGTAATGGACCCAAGATTGTTTAATGTAAATATGACTCATTATTGTCTTGTCATGGTTGATAATAAGTAGAAATGGATGAACTCCAAAGTGGTCCCCTTATGGTGAAAGCTCTCACGGGAAGATGCTTTGCGGATTGTGTTATCCTAGAAGTATGGTTAGAGAACCCATGATTATTTGTGGAATAATGATACGAACACCAGTGAATTTTTTAGTGAAACTATCCTATATGGATAGTTCTTGTCATTCCATTTCTGGTGGTATGTGGAACGTCACATAACTCTTCACGGTTAGAGAGTTATGGCCATGAGAAGTTGGAGAACCTAGGTTTGGGTAATGGACCCAAGTTTGTTTGATGGATAGAGGTATGTGTTTTGATATATTTTTAGGTAATACTATTCTGTATGGATAGTACATGTCATTCCATTTCTAGTGGTATGTGGAACATCACATAACTCCTCACAGTTTGAGAGTTATGGCCTTACGAAGTTGGAGGACCCTCATATGTCATCTAGAAGCCCCAAAAGGTCAAAGTAGTCAAAGTGGTTTAAGATATTTTAAAAGGTAAATAATAAAGTGAAGTGATGAGTGTACTATAATTCAAAGTGAATACAAAATAAATTAATTCTATAATAAATTTAAAGGATAAATTAGGAGTGGGTTAACCTTAAAATAAGGAAAGTGGGCAAAGTGACCTAGAAGATGTTTTTAAGGAAGCTACTTGGAGAGTATAAATAAGAGGCAAGGGTCTCTCATTTAAGACACACTTGAGCATATTGAACACCTATAGGTTTTTGAGGTAACCAAAGGATATCTAAGCCGAATTTCTGAGGAAAGTGAAGAGAAGAAGGCTAGAATTCAAGGAAGGATAATGATCCAGGTGGATATTGGTGGCCAACCACCTTTTCCGACTGGCTCAAAACAGTTTTCTGGCAATTTTGGCAATTTACTATTTTTAGCAGGTTTAACTTCCGGGGCCATTTTGAGGGCCTAAATGAAGGTTTTTGGAGATCTAGGTGCTCAATGATAGCCGAAGGCATATTGAGCCCCCAAAATGAATCTCCTCGACGATACCTTTCCAACGAGCTATCAAACGCCTAAAACAGAGATCGTATGCAAAAGTTACGACCTCGGGAAGTTGATGTACTAACTTACCCAAACGGGGCCCACAA
>ML798056.1:30521-59514 GCA_009831015.1 Picea engelmannii | reverse complement strand
CCTACTTCCCACCTCTACTAGACACATCCGACATGACAGAACAACTCACACCAGCAGAGTTAAATCTAGACTGCATGGAACAAGCCAGAACTGATCAGATCATGGATACACAGATCAAGCACACCCGAAAACAAAGGATACCACTATATCGAGTTGTCAAAGCAGGCCAACTCCTTCACCAAGCAAATGGCTCACCAGGGACCAAGTTCAGCAGAAGTTTCCTCATCTCATGGAGGAACTCAATGCAATGGGGACCATTGCTTCCTAAGGAGGGAGGATTGATCCAGGTGGATATTGGTGGCCACCCACCTTTTCCGACTGGCTCAAAACAGTTTTCTGGCAATTTTGGCAATTTACTATTTTTAGCAGGTTTAACTTTCGGGGCCATTTTGAGGGCCTAAATGAAGGTTTTTGGAGATCGAGGTGCTCAATGATAGCTGAAGGCATGATTGAGCCCCCAAAATGAATCTCCTCAACGATACCTTTCCAACGAGCTATCAAACGCCTAAAACGGAGATCGTATGCAAAAGTTACGACCCCGGGAAGTTGATGTACTAACTTACCCAAACGGGGCCCACAAGACTTTTGGCGCTTCATCTCCTAGGGTTAGGATTTTGGATGTCTATGACTTTTGGTATTCTTGTCTATTGTAAAAAGGCCTCTAGAGCCTCATTGTAATCATCTTTTGATGGATGCGAGTAGCAGACACATCTCTTCTCAGAGATAAGCTACCAGCGCCTTAGCTAGTTTATTTACATTCTGTCTGTAAGCATTTTTCAGTCATTAATGAAATGAAGTCTTATTTCCGCTGCATCTCTGCGCTTATGTGTATTTCTGTATTTCATTGTGTTCCTACATAAATCCGGATCAGATAAATTCTTTTGATGATGTTTTATAAGGTTGATTACAGGTTGAGGTACAGGTTGAAGCATGGTTGATGCATGGTTTAGGTTTATTGGTACATGTTTACATCGATATATCTCACAGTGATAGTGTGACAGTGGTTCCATCATTCTACTTCTACTTCAGGGTAGTTGGACGGGGCGAGGACAAGTGGTTTTAGCCGAAGAACATAGGGGGTTGTAGCCTCCTTCTGGTTGTAGCCAAAGAATTGGGGAGTTGGAGCTTCCCTCAGGTTGTAGCCTGAGAAACTAGGGGGTTGGAGCCTCCTTCCAGTTGCAGTTGGAAAACAAAGGTAGTTGGTGCTTCCAATGAATGTAATTCTTCAAGACATATAAGATAAATAATTCTGTGGTTTTCTCTCGATTTAGGTTTCCACGTAAAATACTGGTGTACTATGTGACACATCCACACTCCTCGGAGCACTCTCGCTTCCTCAGGACCTTCTTCCTCTCTCGACCCGAAGAAATCAAAGGTTCTTCTAATCCCCTGTCGGGAATTTTCCTTACTCACAGTAACTCTTCAAGTGACCTCCCCTAGTAATCGGGAAATCCGACTTCGTGATTTCGCGAATCCTAAGGTCGCATGGTTCATGCTTCACGATTCCCCGAAACCCGATGTGAGTCAACATTGACTCGCATCGGGTTTCGGGGAATCGTGAAGCACGAACCACGCAACCTTAGGATTCGCGAAATCGCGAAGTTCGATTTCCCGATTACTAGGGGAGGTCACTTGAAGAGTTACTGTGGGTAAGGAAAATTCCCGACAGGGGATTAGAGGAACCTTTGAGTTCTTCAGGCCGAGAGAGGAAGAAGGTCCCGAGGAAGCGGGCATGCTCTGAGGAGTGCGGCTGCGTCAGTTGTGGTATCAGAGTGGGAATATTTCTTTTCTTTCTATATCAGAGAAGAGAAAATAAGTTTTCCATGCCGCCCAGGAGAGAAAGGCAATCACCTGATCCAGAAGACAGGGAGGTGAGAAGAAGAGGCAGGCCGGTAGGAAATCCAGAAATGGAGAGACAGATGTGTGATCTCTGAGCTAGACTTGAGGAGATGGAGACAACACAAAGATGCACAGTTAGTGCAGGGGATCTGAGTGATTCCGAGAATGAGATAGAGGCTAAACGAGAGGAGGAAGTTACAGCTGAAGATGCATCAAACGAGCGTTTGATCAAAGCTATTGCAAGAATGGGTGCAAAGGAAAAAATGGACATTCCAGTCTATGAAGGGAATCTGGATGCAGAAGAGCTACTGGATTGGATCCGAGCTCTGGACACCTACTTCGATTATGAAGATATCGAAGAGGAAAAGAAATTCAAGCATGCTTTCATGTGCCTGAAAGGACATGCAACATTATGGTGGGATGAGCTACAAGCTGACAGATGCTGCAAAGGAAAATAGAAGATCAAGGGTTGGGATCGGATGATCGCAAAGATGAAGGAAAAATTCATCCCAAGAGACTATCAAATTTCTCTGTTCAGGAGGATGCAGAACCTGAGACAAAAGCTGATGACAGTGAAAGAATACACTAAAGAATTCTATCGATTGAACATCAAAGCAGGTCATCGGGAGAGCGATGATGTAAAGGTTGCTAGATATCTGAATGGTCTAAGATACAACATTCAGGATGAACTAAGCATGGTAACCATATGAACTATGGAGGATGCTTATTAGATGGCTCTAAAAGTAGAAGAGAAGTTGAGCCATAAGCAAGGTCAGTGAGGGCGAGGCAGAAGTCATCCCAGAGGCAAGGCAGTTGCCCAGGATAAATACCAGAAGCCCAAGGAGGAATGGAAGAAGCCTCAGGGTAAAGTTTAAAGAGGTGGAACCTCACAGAGATGGCCATATGTTGAACAGAGAGGGAAGCATACAAAGCAAAGTGGAGGATATGCTGATAACAACACTTTTCCTCGTACTAGAGGTAGAGGAAGAGGAAGAGGTGGAGTGATCACATGCTTCACATGTGGAAACAATGGGCACAAGTCCTATGAGTGTCCAGAGAAAAAGAAGGACATTGGAGAAGCTCACATCACAGAAGCGCAGAGACGGGATGTTGAGGCCGGAGACGCATAAGGTGGAAGGTCGCTGATGATGCATAAAGTTCTTTTGACACCCGAGAAGGAGGTGCAGGAAAGCTCAGTCCAAAGGACCAGACTCTTTAGAACTACTTGCAAAACCAAGGATAGGGTGTGCAAGGTTATTGTTGACAGTGGTAGCATGGATAATCTCATATCCACAGAGATGGTAGAGAAGCTGGAGCTGGAGACGACTGACCATCCAAGCCCATACAGAGTTTCGTGGCTACAGAAAGGACACCAGGTAACTGTTACTAAACAATGCTTGGTTGAATTCAAAATAGGTGGATATAATGATAAAATCTTGTGTGATGTTATTCCCATGGATGTATGTAATTTATTGCTGGGTAGACCATGGCAATATGACAGAAATGTGATTCATGATTGGAGAATGAACACATATACCCTGAAGAAGAATGGGAGAACCCATATGTTGCTTCCGATAAAAGATAAGGAGGTGAAGCCGTAAGTGAGCAACACAGTACTTCTCATGAGTGGGAAGGAGCTTCTTACAGAGGTGAAGAAGAAGGAAGATCCACAATTCTTTGTGGTCAGGAAACCGAGGATTGTTCTGACTAGCACAAGAGTGGATGATTTACCAGATGAGATTTAGGAACTGCTGGAAGAGTTCACTGGCATCATAGTGGACGAATTACCTCGTTCGTTACCACCGATGGGAAGTGTGAGCCATCACATTGACCTCATACCAGGAGCTAGTTTGCCGAAAAAAGCTACGTACAGATTGACGCCGCGAGAAAATGAAGAGGTCAAAGGCAGGTCCAAGAGTTATTGGACAAAGGGTTGGTCAGGGAAAGTTTGATCCCATGTGCTATTCCGACAGTACTCAGTCCGAAGAAAGACGGAGGTTGGAGGATGTGTACCGACTCAAGAGCGATCAACAAGATAACCATTAGGTATAGGTTTCCACTACCGAGAATGGATGATCTGATGGATTTCCTGAGTGGGGCAGAGTATTTTTCAAAAATTGATTTGAAAAGAGGATATCACCGGATTTGCATGAGAGAAGGCGATGAATGGAAAACAACCTTCAAAACTAACAAAGGACTGTATGAATGGCTAGTCATGCCATTTGGCTTGACGAATGCACCGAGTACATTTATGAGGTTGATGAATGAATTCCTGAGGGAGTTCATCGGGAATTTTTTCATTGTGTATCTAGATGACATATTGATTTTTAGTAAGACGAAGGTTGAACATCTGAAGCATTTGGCCATTGTGATGAAGAAGCCACAGCAGGAGAAGCTATTGATAAACATAAGGAAATATTCATTCATGAAGATAGAGCTCATTTACTTGGGTTTTGTCATTTCAACGAATGAGTTGAAGATGGATCCGGATAAGGTAGAAGTAATTAAGAATTGGCCATCACCGAGAAATGTATTCGAGGTGAGAAGTTTCCATGGTTTGGCTAGTTTCTACCGAAAGTTCATCAGGAATTTCAGTGGGATTAGCGTAGTGATGATGGACACAGTGAAGAAGCGGCATAAGTCTTTTCATTGGACAACAGAGGCTGAGAAGAGCTTCAATATGTTGAAGCGGAAGATCACGGAACAACCAGTGTTGGTGTTGCCAGATTTCCTGAAGACATTTAAGGTGAAATGTGATGCAAGCGGATTTGCCATAGGAGCGGTCTTGAATCAGGAAGACAGACCAGTTGCATATTTCAGTGAGAAACTGGATGAGGAAAAACTGAAGTACTCCACATATGATAAGGAATTTTATGCTATCATACAGGCACTGAAGAAGTGGAGGCATTACTTGGTTCCGAAGGAATTTGTATTGTACAGTGATAATCACGCTTTACAGTTTGTGAGTCAACAAGAGAAGTTGAATCAGAAACATGCTAAATGGGTAGAGTATATGCAGAATTTCACATTTGTGATTAAGCATATTTCGGGTACTGCTAACAAAGTGGCTGATGCTTTGAGCAGGAAGTGTTTGTTATTGCAGGAATTCCGAGTCAAAACATTGGGTTTTGAAAATCTCAGGGACATGTATGCAGGAGATGCAGATTTTGCAGAAGCATATGAAGCAGCTGAGAATCCAGTTCTCAAAGACAGAATCTCGTGGATAGATTATATGATCTAGGAAGGATTTTTGTTCAGAGGCAATCAACTATGTATTCCAAATAGCTCCATGAGGGAGAATCTGTTAAAGGAAAAGCACAGTGGTGGATTAGCAGGACATTTTGGCCATGATAAAACATTCGCGAAGCTGAGCGAATCATATTTTTGGCCAGGTATGCGAGCAGATGTCAAGAGGTTTTTTGACAGATGTAGAATTTGCCAGAATTCGAAGGGGAGAAAGAAGAATGCGGGATTTTATCAGCCATTTCCCATACCGGAGAGGCCATGGGAGGTGATAAGCATGGATTTTGTATTGGGGTTGCCAAAGACACAAAGAGGTGTTGATTCAGTCTTTGTGGTAGTGGATAGGTTTTCTGAAATGGCACATTTCATTCCATGCCAGAAGACCAGTGATGCGACACACATCGCAAATCTGTTCTTCAAGGAGGTCATTCGATTTCATGGATTGCCGAAAAGTATAGTTTCGGACAGAGACACGAAATTCATAGGGCATTTTTGGAGGACCTTATGGAAGAAGCTGGGAACTAACCTGGCGTTTAGTTCTGCTTATCATCCATAGACAGATGGACAAATGGAAGTGGTCAAGAGAAGTTTGGGAGACTTGCTGAGAAGCTTGGTGACAGAACACCATAGCAGTTGGGACCACATATTGCCACAAGCAGAGTTTGCATACAACGACTCAGTGAACAAGAGTACAGGAAAAAGTCCATTTCATGTTGTATAGGGGATGCAACCGAGAGGAGTTTCTGAATTGAGAGATTCAGAACAGACTGAGACTAGCAGTGCTAGTGTAGAAGAATTCGCTGAGGCGATGAAATAACTTCACGGCCAGGTGAAGGAACGATTGGTGAAGTCAAGTCAGGAGTACAAGCGCAGAGAAGATCAACATCAGAGACAACTTCAGTTTGAAGTTGGTGATCTAGTTCTGGCACACTTAAGGAAAGAAAGGTTCCCAAGGGGAACATACAATAAGTTAAAGATGAAGAAAATCAGGCCGTGAAAAGTCTTGAGAAAATTTGGGAAAAATGCTTATGAGATCGAGTTGTCGGATGGCATTGGGATATCTTCGATATTCAATATCGCAGATTTATACCCATACAGGGCTAGAGAAACAGAGACTGGAAATGAGGAACCAATGATCCAGTGGATGAAACAATTACCAGTTGCAGAGAAGCCAGATATGGAATGCATACTGGACAAGAGAGTGGGTAAGAAGACCAGGAGGAAAGAATACTATGAGTATCTAGTCAAGTGGAAGAATCATCCAGTGGAAGATGCCAGCTGGGAGAGCGAAGAAGAGATACAAAAGCATGGACGGACCATGCAGGAGCTCATGGACAAGATCCCATGAAATTTTTCAAGTGAGGGAGTATCAACTGACGAGCTGCACTCCTCAGAGCATGCCCACTTCCTCAGGACCTTCTTCCTCGCTCGGCCCGAAGATCTCAAAGTTTCCTTTAATCCCTTGTTGGGAATTTTCCTTACCCACAGTAACTCTTCAAGTGACCTCCCCTAGTAATCGGGAAATCAGACTTCGCGATTTCGCGAATCCTAAGGTCGCGTGGTTCGTGCTTCACGATTCCCCGAAACCTGATGCGAGTCAACATTGACTTCTCCCCCTGTTATCGAAATTCTCCCTATCGGGAAATCGTTACTCGCGACATCAACAATTTGAATTTCCAACCTCCGAACCCCGATGTGCCGATACTTCGATGCACACGTGTGGGTTGACCTTTCCACCTCCCGTCACCTCTGTCGGGATTTCAGAATTCACAGGATTGCGAATCCTGATGCCAAAGGATTCGGGACTTGACTTTTCCCGATCCCCGATATGGTATGCCACCTGTCCTCCACTAACCCTGACTGTGGCCCACATGACCCTTCCGTCGGGATATCGCGTTTCACGATTCCAAGCGACAAGTGTTTCCTGTCCTCAGAAACCTCGATTCTACGATCTCTGACTCCTCGGGATCTCCTGACACATGTCTCATGCAATATACGGTTCTGATCCTATCGAGATATCACAGATCGCGATATCGCGATTCTCACTGCAAAAGCTTGGGACTTCGACTCGCGAATCCCTGACACGCGATGTCACGTGTAGATCTGATGGTCCCTCTGACTTGGGATCGATGGCTCTGCCCTTCCTGAGCTTCGAACCTCCTCCACACTTACACTGTGACCTCTCTACACCTCTGTGAGATCCAACGGCTCTCGGAACTTCGCGAAATATCCTCAGAGGATTTCGTCCGTCCGTTCTTCCTTTGAGGATTCTGCGAAGTGAAGAAGTGTCTCTCCACGAGACTCGTTCGCTCGCTCACCAACCTGCGATGCTTTCCTCAGGCTTCCAACAATAGCTTCCCTGTGCTTATCCTTCAGTGAATTAGAAGGCCTCTCACTCTTGAGCTTGTTCTCGACTTCTCAAGTCTTTCAGAGAACTTTTTGCGCGCACACCTTGCGACAGATATTCAACAACGTCTAAGTGTTGAAGTCACTTAACTCTGCGCACTCCTGCAGCAACAGTCTTTCAAATCTTGGCTCAGGTTCACAACCCTGAGGGTTTTTCTTGGTCTGCGCACTGTGCCTATCCGCACCTTCAAAGAAATGAGAACAAAGGTTATCTCTAATTGAACCCTTCCATCAATGCACTCCTTGCGGATGATTCGACTGCACTCCTTGCAGGAATTCTCTGGCTCAATTAGAGAAACAATTGAAACTCATTCACTCTCCCGTTCAAACTTCAATTCAACCATGAAATCACATACATAGCATATAAAAGCAAATGTATGACAAGAAGCAAATATTTACAAGCATAACATCCATACACAGAGAAATAACACAAACCATGAAATTGAATCAAAACTTTCTTTGATTAATTCAATATCTGTACATGGGTGTTATTCATACAACTCTCTGCATGCTCTTCTCTTCTTGCTCTTGAATAATGTTACAATTATACAATGAGGGTGTCTATATCCGTTTTCCCTCTTGGACTCTAAAGCTATCAAATCTGGAATTAAAATCCTATCTACCAACATTAATTAAATTAAATTCCATCTATCTACGTAAGGACGAGAGCTATCCACTCAAGGTCCATTACAATATACAAAGGCGCCTCCTCTTAAATGACTCATTTAATATTTGCGCAACAGTTTCCAAGACAATTTCAAAATTTGCGCTGGCTTATCCAGCTGTCTTCCGCTCCGCGCTGGCTCGCTTGATGTGTTGGCGATGTTCTTGCATCACTATGTATGTGTGTGATTGTTCATTTCTTATTGATCATTACTGGATAATAATTATACATTGATATAACACTTGGATTATTTGGAGAAAAGGAATTATAATTACGCTATTACTGATTCACCCCCCCTCTCAGTAATCCAACAACTAGTTTGAAAAATAATTTAGTATCTATTTCTTGCTTGAAAGACAAAGGATATAGAATAGCCCGTGTCAATGGAAAAGTTCTTGTATGGTATAAAGATTCAAAAATAGAATATTCTAGAGTTATTGGGATTCATGAAGGAAGATTATATAAACTCCTAGGTCAAAATGCTCAAGCTCTTGTACATGATGAAATCAATCCTAGTGAGTTATGGCATATAAGGTATTCTCACCTTCATTATCAAGCATTTACATCTCTAAAACATATGGTTTTAGGCATACCAGAACTACAATTAGTATAAAAATATGTTTGTAGAGGATGTGCACTTGGGAAGAGTATTAAGAAGTCATTCCCAAGCAGTGAGAATAGATCCAAGGAGATCTTGGATCTAATACACTCAGATGTATGTGGTCCTATGCTAGTGAAGTCTCTAGGAGGCTCTCTTTACTATGTGACGTTCATAGATAACTTCTCAAGAAATACTTGGATGTATCTGTTAAAGACAAAAGATGGAGTATTTAGGAAATTCTAAGAATTCAAAACTAAAGTGGAAAACTTGATAGACAAGAAAGAATGGAAGGAAGCTATGATGGAAGAATATCAATCCATAATGAAAAATAATATATTGGAAATTGTGCCTAGACCTGAAGGAAATTCTATAGTCACTTCAAAATTGGTTTACAAGATAAAACATATAATAGATGGGAGTATCAATAAATACAAGGCAAGATTCGTGGCTAGAGGGTTATCCCAACAGGAGGGAGAAGACTATGATGATACATTTTCTCAAGTTGCCAGATATACATATATTATAGCCATCATATCTCTTGCAACATCAATAGGTTGGAGTTTACATCAGATGGATGTAAATACTTCTTTTCACAATGGGGTAATTGAGGAAGAAGTATGCATAGAGACGCATCAATATTTTGAGGCACACCCAAGAGAAACCCATGTATGCGGATTAAAGAAGGCCTTTTATGGACTCAAGCAAGCTCCAAGAGCTTGGTATGCACGAATTGAAAGTTACTTGTCAATACTTGGATTTTCCAAGAGATATGTTGATCCAAACCTTTATTACAAGGTTATGAATGATGCACCTGTGATCCTACTACTATATGTTGATGACTTGTTTCTGACAGGTGCAAAGCCTTTCATTATTCATTGTAAGAGGGAGCTAGCCTATGAATTCGATATGAAGGATATTGGTCTCATGCATTATTATTTGGGACTATAAGTATGGTAGAAGCGTGGTGAAATATTCCTATGGAAAGGGAAGTATGTTGTAAAGATCCTTCAGAAGTTTGGGATGATGGATTGCAAATCCATGGCCACTCCCATGGTGATAGATCTAAGGAAGATGAGAGACTCTCATTATAATATAGTAGAATTGTCCCTATACTGGAAATTGATTGGATCATTGATGTATTTAGTTAATACCCGACCATACATTTTCTTTACTGTGAACACGTTGAGCCAGTTCTAGGTGGAACCTAGACATGAACATTTAATAGCTACAAATAACATTTTGAGATATCTTCGTAGGATGCTAAATTATGGTTTGAGATATGTCTCAAACAATGACATACAACTGCATGGATTTACTGATTCGGATTAGGCAGGGAATGCAGATGACATAAAAAGTACTTCTGGTATATGTATCGGTTTGGGTTTTTCTATGATATCATGGGATAGCAGGAAACAAAATTCTGTTGCATTCAACAATGTAGAAGCATAGTATATTGAAGCTTGTGATTCTTGTACGAAAGCAATATGGCTACATAAGTTGGTTTATGGAATATCTTGATCAGATGTTGAATTCGATTGTGATATATTGTGATAATTAGAGTTGTGTGAAGATTTCAGAGAACCTCGTGTTCCATGATAGGTCGAAGCACTTTGATATCAAGTACTATTTTATCTGTATTAAAGTCTAGAGGGGAGAAGTGGTTCTCCATTACATATCCATTGGTGAGCAGACAACTGATATTTTGACAAAGCCTCTTTCCAAGATAAATTTTGAATACTTGAGTGACAATATGGGACTCATGAAGATTGCTCCCTTGGTTGAAAGGGAGGAGATGAGTTCCTCGGTTTGGAGGGAGTTTTGATATATGGCATTGTGGATAGTCAGTGTGCTGGTGGACAAACATTCTCCAGGTGGAGAATGGTCCAAGCATAATAGATTGTTGGTGGGAAAACATTCTCCCTATAAAGGATGGTATAGGTTAACAGATTGCTAGTGGACAAACATTCTCCCTATGGAGGATGGTCTAGGTTGAAATATTGTTGGTGGACATACATTATCCCTGTGGAGAATGGTCCAGGTTGACATATTGTTGATGTACCATGGACAACTATTCTTCTAGGATGTATGTCTAGATTAGAAGAATGGTCCAAGAAAACTATTCTTATACGACGTATGTCTAGATTAGAAGAATGGTCTGTATCCCTGAGTTCACAGTAGTTACCAAAGTAGGGAGATCAGTACAAGACATAAATTTTCCCCGCATTCACAGTAGTGGTCTGAGGGAAAATGGTCCAGGACAATTATTCTTCTAGGACGTATGTTTGGATTACAAGAATGGTCCTTGTAGCCCATGGCATGGATTTCAACATCTGGGAGGACAACTATTCTTCTAGGACATATGTCCAGATTAGAAGAATGGTCCTTGTATCCCATTACATGTCTTTCAAAATCTGGGAAGACAACTATTTTTCTAGGAAGTATGTCTAGATTAGAAGAATTGTCCTTGTAGGTCATTGTGGGGCTTTCAACATCTGTTGGGATAATAATTTTTATAGGATGTATGTTCAGCTTAGAAGAATGGTCCCTATATCATTCTATTGAGTGAGTGAATTATGCAAGACACTCTATTGAATGTGTTGGTTCCAACCCATGACTTATTCAACATCATGCTTGACTACTCAGATGGAGTATGGCCTCGAGAGATGATGCATACGATGATATGATTTGATGCCATGAGACTATTGTACTGCATGTTGATATATTGTGTATCTATTAGTTTATTGCAGTGGAGATTGTGTGTCTCTAGACAATAGATATGTACTACTGTGGTGGATGTGCTCCATTGGTAGTGGTTGTATGTCACTAGATAGTAGATGTGTGCTACTAGGAGTGGTTATGTACCACTTGATAGTAGTTTTGTACTACTAAGGATATACACTGTTTTGATTTATTGGATGGAATTGTAGTAACTATGTACTACTACTGGATTTCCATCGAGACTACCAATAATGTTGAAGGTGTTTCCTAGGTTGGTGTGCCAACGAATAGGGTTGGAGGTGATTGCCAACTAGATGGATAGTGATGATGATGCTCATGACATTATCTACATGATCATGATATAGCCTGTGTGGCTATGATGATGCTACCTATAGATGTGTTTGATACCATTACAATTAGTACATCCCTAGTTAGGAGGGAGTGTTGATATTATGGTAGATACGGGAGGTATCAACCTCCATGTGTAACCTCTGACTAGATTAGAATATTACGAAAGCTATAGAAACCATTAACAAATTTGTAATAACCCTAGAAGACATGTTGAATTAGTAAAATAATTAATATTAAAGTATTACCCTCCAAAAGAAGAAGTTGACCTAGACATGTGACAAAGAACACTATAAATAGAGGGTTGTTGGCACAAGGGCAGACCCAGGGTTCAATGCTACAACAATGCGCCAACAAAAACCTAACTACTGGCCCTTTCGACAACACCTGCGAAGCAGATGAAGTCTCACCCGAGGTAGAGGCAGGGGTGGTTGCAGGACTCCATTGTTTACAACCTTAGCTGGGACACAGATCTATGATTGTAATACTTAATAGGGCACTTAACACTGTCAGTTCATCAATATTTAACCAATATCTACTTCGCAGATAAAAAAAAGCATCGCAACATTCACCCTGACGTAATGTATTTAAGCACTTAGCATAAATAAATGGATCAGATCTAGTAGAATCAATCACTAAGAACATTCACCTATGTCAGATCTAGTATCCAGATTCATCATAAGCACAAAGCATAAACATATCTATCTATCTATCTACATAAAGCACTTAGAAAATAACACATAAATACACCAACACATCGCACAAAGCAGATCAGCACAACGTGTACGTGGTTCACCCCCACCCTGGGGATATATCCACCAACTCTTCTTCTTTATTAGCTTGTTCAATAGGTTACAAGCACAGAGCCTCAAAACCCTACTCCGCATAGGACAAAAGATCTGCACAACTTGCTAGATCCTTCTTCCTTGCGTTACATCACAAAGCCTTCCACAATCTGTTACAACCACTTGCACTTCACTCTGCATGGCTCTCAAAGTATGCACAAAGCATCTACAAACCTTACTTGCACTTAGCACAACATCACCTAGATGCACTTCTATTTTCTTACATGGCCTAGCCTTCTATTTATACATTACAACAATAGGCCTAAACGTGGGTAAACCCATGGGCCGACATCCCATACCCTTTACATAATCCCAAAACCCAAAAAGGACCCAAAAAGGGGTCGAGATCCTGTGATATTTGGTTCGTCTTGCGCTCCTCCTTCGACAGGCTTTTGAAGTTCCAAAATAGGTCAAACTTGACCAAGGATCTCCCAAAACTTGGTCAAGGGCCAACAGGCCCCCAAAACTCACCTGTGACTCATCCCGAGTCATTCTGGTCTGACTAGTTCTGCTTCGAACGCCTCAATCTTGGCTCTAGCTACTTGAAATTGTTGTTGTGCCACAACCTCTCGTTCAAAAAATTCTTGGATGAATGCTTCGTTGAAGGGTCCTTCTAGGCGCTGTTTAGCTGCAGTGACAACCTGTTCTAGTTTTGTTCCTCTACCTGCTACTCCTGTAAACAATTGGTAAGCCTTGTCTTGTACAGGTTGGAGTCTTTGAGTTACCTCCATAACTTTTCTTTGTATAGCGTGGATCTACTATTGGGTGGTGCCTTTCTCTTGAGATCACTTCATTCTTTCCATAGCTGACATGATCTTCATCTGCGCTTGTAGTGTCTTTTCTTGTTTCTTCGCTTCCTGGAGCTGTGACTCTAGTGTCTTTAATTCTGGATTCTCAACAAGTTTTTTGTATGTTAGGGAACTGTGGTCACTCGACTACTTGTAGTCCATAGCAAGGGCCTTTAGTCTCTCAACTGCGCTACGAGCAGTTGCTTCTTGTTATCACTGAAATTTCGTCCGCACGTGGCGACAAGAACTCCGCATCATCAAAACATAAAAGAAATCATTCATGGCACAAGGTTAATTCCACAACACAACAAAAGGGTCAAAACTATACAAAATGGCCAAAAAATTGCAAGGTGCTTTACATCCACTGGGCGCGCGCGTGTATGCGCGTAACAACTTCGTACAAGGCGCGCATATGTGCACAAGGCGCGGCTGTTTGGCGAAAAACCCGCGCGCCTACTAAACGACACATTTATTGAAATTGGTCGGCTTCCCAACCACTAATGGATCGGCTCCCAAGTCGATTTGACACCAAATCCGAGCTCAATCCTCATGGTGGGCTGGTCAAAGACCTAATTGTGCCCTAAAGAGCCCCTTTTCACATTCAAAAGAGGCCACATAATAACCCAATGCTTGGTTATAAAAAGCCACGAATGACCACCATTTTCTCAAGGAATTCTTTGTATTGTTATGCTGCTGAGATTGCTAAGGACTCATTCTTTGGCAACAAACATTGTAGGCAACATTTCATAAGCTATTCACCCTTCATTTGAGTGAATAAGCTTGGAGTTCTTTCACTCACATTTCCATCTTTTCTTTGTAAGGAGAGCAATCAGTTGAGGGCCTCAAGAGCCTTCCATTGGAGAGGGAAGGGACCCAAGTCCTCTTTCTCCATTGTGTGTCTTTGGATTTCATCAATCAGATCAGCTAATACATTGGTGATATTGGTCCATTTACATTTGTTTTTCATTTTTTTTTACATGCTCATAGTTTTAATTAGTTTTAGTTTGATTTATGTTTATAACTTAGTTGTTTTTCTTTCTAACCTTTTACTTCACAGCTGTCATGCCTAGCAGAGCCCAATTGGGCATGTAAGCACTCATAATTTGCTCACACAGTGACGAATTGGGTGCAAACACTTCTCTTTGATCCCTTACGTCCTGTGGAGGCTCGAGCACTACGCAGAGCTCTAAGTCTGCTATGCGTTGTTGTAGCTGCTGGATAGCCTATGTGAGTTGCTCTACTTGCTTCGTAACTTGGTCCTCTTCCTTTATTTATAATACTTTCATAGAGTGAAGTGATATTTTGACTGCTTCCTTCACTTCAAGTTGCTCTGTGAGCAATTGTTCATTTCCTTGTTGGATCTGTGCTTTCTCTTCATCGAACTTCACTTGGAGAACAATCTTTTTCTGTTCTGCAACACTGCATTTCTCTACAAGTACGCCTTGCACTTGCTTCAAGGCCTGGGTGGCTTGTTCGGTTTCTTCTTGTGCTCGTTGAAGGCGCACTTCGAATGTATCATCTAATCTGTGGATTTGGGTTGGCTCATCTCCCAACTCAAGTTCTCCTGATGGCAGGGGCACAGTGGAGACTGCGCGACTAGATTGTAGAGACTGTTGTACCCCTCAAAGCTCGACCTCAATTCTACTGTACATCTCCTCCTGCGTAGCTTCTTATTTCTCTGCTATTTCCAATGAAGCATCATTTAGGGCTGCTATGATGAAATCAAAATCATCAGAGGTGAGGATAGTTTGCATCTTGTTCATGGTGGCTTTTGATTTCTTCCACGAAGAGGGTCTCTAGGAAGAAACTTTCCTCTTCTTCAGGGGGTTGGTCTCATCTCTCAGCGGTGTTACTTGGCCTTTCTTTTGTTCAGCTTCTCTGTCCTTCATATCTTCTACGTTGTCATCACCTCCTTGCTCAGGTGATATGGAAGCAGTATTCTCTGAGGTGCTACTTAGGTCTTGGACCTCTTCGGTCTTCTTCTTTTTAATGGGTCTGGGTGTATTATGCATAGTTTTTGCACTGTCTATATCAGATATCTCTCCAGGGTCTACTGGAATAAGGAGGTCTGTCAGCCGGTCCTCAGTGATCTCCTCCAGTTCCTCCTCTATCAGCTTGTAGTAGGACTAAAGTTATTTCTTATGTTTGTTGGCACAATATGTAATATAAATGATATTTCGATCTGTGTTGAACTTCATCAAAGGCCTGAACTAGTGTAGAGTGTTTGGAGTCATGCGAGGCTCAGATTGTATGGCTATCTTCAGTTGATTGTAGTAAATATGAAAAACAACATTTGACTGCCACTTTTTATTCATATCGCTTGAATACCACAGTGTACTAAACTTCACGGCCAATGGTTCAAATGGCTCGATGTCGGGGAAGGTCACACCTTCCGGCATCTTCCAGGTGACGAATGCGATAAGGATCAAAAGACAACTAAAGTGGAATTTGTAACCTTTATCTTGCGCTTCTCTACAGTCAAGTTCCAACTGGTTCACCAGGTACTTCACCCAGTTCATCTGTAGGCCTTCCGTGCACTTCCCTGCGAGGTCACCTACAAAGCCAATGACTTGGGTAGGTCAGTTCTTTCTTACTAACTTCCCTGCAATTAGTTGACAGGCAAGGAATACTGTGCCACTCTGGATAGAAGCTACCTTATCCTCAGATCCCCTTCTCGACATCGCCATAGGTGTCCTTGATCCTTTGTGCTAGAAGGCGATCCATGGATTTTCCTGAGTAAAACTCTTATGGATCAGTTCCTTGCATACTCAACCCTATGATCCAATTGATCAGTTTCAGATCAACTATGATATGATGGTTTAGCCAAAAATAGCCACCATGGTAACAAGAAAGAAACAACTTGACACATGCATTGACTTCCTGGTGTCTACCAAAGTGTGGAAGCTTCATGACATGGACCAGGGTGGACTGCGCGAGGCTCATCGTCCATGACTGGGGGATTATCTTAGAATTCTTTCCCTTCATCTTGGTCAGGTATTTGTATGGGGAAAGCATGTTATAGACGTTTTGATCTCCGAGGTTGAAGTCGCTAAACTTCAATGCTGCAATCTTGTCCCGGTTTGTTTGAACTATGCGTATCCCCTTGGGGAGGTACGCCGCAACCAAGGTGTATTTGAAATCTCTGGGCACACTATCTCGATTTACAGTGTCGCTCAGAGGTGGAATATAGGCAGGTAATATGGTTAGTATCAATTTGGCATTCGCTAAGTCATCCCTATGTTTGGTTCTCTTTTCATCTGGTGGCCAGGATGGTCTGACTCCGCGAGCAGTCGACAGAGACACTTGCACTGTTCTTGTGGATGAAGCTTGGACCCCTACAGATAATCCTCTCTCTGACATGACTCTTTCAGTCATCAGGTCGAGGAGTACTTCTGTCAATGATTCTTCGACTACGTTGAGCTCCTCGGACATACGCGCTCGGGTTTAATGATATCGTGTTCAATATTAACTTAGACACTGTAATGAAATAGATGACAAGAGTGTGATGATCATTGTGAAAAATTCACTTAGTCTGCGGGCTCAAACTCTCGGTTAGAAAAAGTTTTCTCGGTGCATGGCGCGACGAGATAAATAGGTAACTTGGCAATGGGTTGCTTGCAACGAGTATGAATCCTTCATTAACTCTGTTCTGTCCGTTACGGTGCGGTCCAACGGTCTGGTGGCGAACCATAAATGCCTTTCTTCCCATTAGGTGGGTCGGCTGAACAATTATATTGGTCCCAACGGCTATATTTCTTCGCCATGGCGAAATGTCATGTGTCGCTGTTCTGATGTCCCGATGAAGCTCCAATTTTGTAAATTTTCCTTCTATGAGGTTCCCTCTGGAACCTTCTACAACTTTTTAATGTTAGCTCTCTTCTTACTTAACTTTCTAGCCTTCTTCCCAGTGAGATTCGTCTCGGTATGACTTTTTCCATTCTGATTCTTATCTTCTTTTGGCATAGTTACTTCGCGCTGTTGATATTATTTCCTAAGATTCAAGGGTGATCCTTCTTCTTTATCTGGAATAGGTTCTTCAATCTTCTGTGGGTCTTATATTGTTCTTGCAAATTTGACATCCGGGTCTCTGGTGTTAAATAACTTCGATCCGTTCTTCTGTTCTTCAATCAAGTGTGTGATCCTTCCAGTCATGAATTATTTTAACTCCTGCTTCTTCTTCTCTAAAACTTCTTCTTATTCTTGCCTTCTGGCCTGATCTCTTTCAATCCAAGGTTTTCCTGGTAGCATGGTAAATGGGGTGTTGTTCTTAATAAATTTAATAATCTCAAAATATTCTTCTATTGAAGTTCCATTGACATTCATAGATATCTGGCTGAGCTTTCCACATAGGTTTATCAACTTTCCTCGAAATAATCTTATTCCTCCCAATGAAGGAATCATAGTAGGCCTCCCTATAGCTTCCCAAGTTCTCTCTATCATGATATTCACTTGTGTTTCCTCATATAGAACACAATCAATGTCGAAGTCTCCTATTCTTTCTTCAAGGCATTCTTTTTCTTTGAAGATCTATGATAAACTGATATGTCGGTGGTCATTCATGGTTTCTTTCATATGTAGCAATACTTTTTCTGATTCTTTCTGGGGTTCTGTCATAATCTCAGTTTCTGGATCTGCCTTAGGGTTTTCTTGTCTCACGTTCATTTCTTCAAGATTAGAAATCATTCTAGGGCAATCCAATACTTCATGGTCCATAGCTTTGCAACAAAGACAACTAGGTCTTTTCCCAGTGAATTCCTTAGCAAGATGTCCCAGTCTTCTGCAACTATAACGGAGGGTTAATCCTCTCTTTCTTTTAAATGATCCCCAACTTCTCCTATACTACACGATAGGGTCATAGTAGC
The DNA here is from genome assembly GCA_009831015.1 of Picea engelmannii. NCBI lineage: Eukaryota > Viridiplantae > Streptophyta > Pinopsida > Pinales > Pinaceae > Picea > Picea engelmannii. The sequence continues at coordinate 41,200 of ML798056.1, read as the reverse complement.
TAACCTACAAACATTTCTTTCTAGGATCATGCATCCACTTGTTAGTCCAAACTTTCTTTCTATGCATAGGTATAACATATCTTTCACTAGTCTTATCAGATCTACTCATATCAAATCTTCTTTCATCTATTAAGGCCCTAGTTTTTAGGCTAGGATGGAATTTATCAAACATACCTAGATCCTCACTATTGAAACAAAAATTTCCACTTTTCTTACTTCTACAAAGCACAAAGCTTTCATATATAAAACTTTTCACTATTCTTACCTTTATCAGAGCACAGAGCTTGCAGATCTTACCTCTTTTTCTTCAGATCTGACCTCTTTTCTTGGCATAGAGATTCACAAGTCTAGTATAATTATGTGCACTAGGGCAGCGGATCTATGCATGAAGATTTCACGGTTTTAGGTCGAATTTTTGCACAAAGCTTCATTTTTCTCAGTTCCCAACAATCACAGTTTCGGGTCCCGACAACAGAACCATTTGTTGGCATAGGGGCAGACCCATGGTTCAACACTACAACAACGTACCAAAAAAACCCTAACTACCGACCCTTTCGAAAATACCTGCGAAGCAGATGAAGTCTCACCCGAGGTAGAAGCGGGGGTGGTTACAGGACTCCAGTGTCTACAACCTTAGCCGAGACACAGATATGTGATTGTAATACTTAATACAACACTTAGCACTGTCATTTCATCAATATCTAACCAATATCTACTTCACAGATAAAACAGAGCATCACAACATTCACCCTGATCTAATGTATTTAAGCATTTAGCATAAATAAATGGACCAGATCTAGCAGATTCAAGCACTAAGCACATTCACCTATGTTAGATCTAGCATCCAGATTCATCATAAGAACAAAGAATAAACATATCTCTCTATCTATCTATATCAAGCACTTAGAAAATAACACATAAATACACCAACACATCGCACAAATAAGAGCAACACAATGTTTACGTGGTTCACCCCCACCCCGGGGCTACGTCCACCAACTCTTCTTATTTATTAGCTTCTTCAATATGTTACAAACACAGAGACTCAAAACCCTACTCCGCATAGGACAAAAGATCTGTGCAGCTCACTAGATCCTTCTTCCTTGCATTACAACACAAAGCCTTCCACAATCTGTTACAACCACTAGCACTTAGCTCTGTAAGGCTCTCATAGTATGCACAAAGCATATACAAACCTTACTTGCACTTAACACAACATCACCTATATGCACTTCTACTTTCTTAAATGGCCTAGCCTTCTATTTATACATTACAACAATAGGCCTAAACATGGGTAAACCCATGGGCCAACATCCCATACCATTTACATAATCCCAAAACCCAAAAACGACCCAAAAAGGGGCCAAGATCCTACGATATCTGCTTCGTCTTGCGCTCCTCCTTCGAGAGGTTGTCGAAGTTCCAAAATAGGTCGAACTTGATCAAGTATCTCCCAAAACTTGGTAAATGGCCAACAAGGGTGCTTGAGTTCATTTGGACATTTTATCCCCTACCCTAGGGATAACTAAGGATATCACGTATCTACAAACCTTGCTTGCACTTAGCACAACATCACCTAGATTCACTTCTACTTTCTTACATGGCCTAGCCTTCTATTTATACATTACAACAATAGGCCTAAACATGGGTAAACCCATGGGTCAACATCCCATAACCTTTACATAATCCCAAAACCCAAAAAGGAACAAAAAAGGGGCCGATATCCCATGATATCTGCTTCGTATTACGCTCCTCCTTTGATAGGTTGTCAAAGTTCCAAAATAGGTCAAACTTGATCAAGGATATCCCAAAACTTGGTCAAGGTCCAACAAGGGTGCTTGAGTTTATTTTGACATTTTATCCCCTACCCTAGGGATAACTAAGGATATCACGTATCAAGGCCCACAGGTCCTAGACATGGAGTACCGAGAGCCAGACGACTTGAGGATGGCCACAGAGGGCCCCTATTTTCTTCAATGTAGGCCATTTATCAACAACAGTAGTATCCATCCCACCAGCTTGGTCCTGAAGTAGCAATAAGTCTTGCTCCATGAGGTAACAAGTCCAGGTATCATGGTATGTGTCACTCTGATTATTGAAGCACTTGAATATTTTGCATTGAATTCTTCTTCATTTCATGACGTTTACTTGGAAATTATGATATTTTCCTTGTTCATACCTGGAAGGGTGACATGGTGCCCTAGTAAGTTTATCTCCCTCTAGGATGGGTTTCCACTAGGTGGGTCTATGAAAGGTCATCGTTCGTTCCCTCCATACTTATCACTTTCCATCTTTATTCCTCTCATCTCCCCTTACCTTTGTTTGGGCATTGGGATTGGCCACACTAGGAAGGGTTGCACCTTGCCTTGTGGGAAGAAGGGGCTAAAGGCCTAGAGGGTAAAAGTAACTGGAAAGAGTTAAAAGACAATATTGAAACCTTTGAGATTCTTCACCCAGGGATTCCCGAGAAAGAAGTAAAAATCTTCTCAGTAAGAAAAGGGAACCCATAAAGATAAATAAACACTCAAGGTACTAGTTGGTGGATAGGAGGTCTCATCACGAGCCAACCTAGACCATGGGAATGTAGCGGTATGACACTACCATCTATCTATTTACCAAACCAGGGTAGTGGCTCTTGGTGGCATAGCCAAGAGAAAGGGGGTCTTATCACGAGCCAACCTTCTCGACTCTATGAAATGTTTGTGGATAACATTGTCACCTCTCGACATCAAGCCAAGAAAGTGTCCCTCAACTATTCCCTTGAAGCACAAAAGAAAAATATCAAAAGCAATGAAGATAAGAGTAAAAGGAAATGGATGGGCTAGGAAATAATAACATCTATGACAAGGTGCAACTTTCCCTCTACAAAGGAACCCACATGTAAGACTTACATTTCCCTGTTATCACTACACCCTATGCCCAAACACTTACCCCATTCCACATCATACACTTACATGACCTGGATTGGATCCCACCTGGGAAACACCCCAAACTTAAGGAGGGTTAGCCCAATAGGACACCCTGAGACCTTCTCCAAAACTGACTTGTCAAATTGCATAATGTCTTTAAGGATTTGTGTGGGTTAAGGGGGGTTTGATGCACATGTTTTTGTAATTTAATTATTGGATGTGATTTACATGCTATGATCCACGTGACTTATGAAACCCCAGAGGGCGTAATTGTTGTTGTTGTAGGACCTTTCCCTGTGGACAGATACATGTGAGGGAATGATTATCTCAGACCTTCATGGGGCCTTAAATCCCACAGATGGATGTTGTAACCCCAACCAAGGCAAAGAAGACATCAAATATTTGCACCATGAAGAAAGAAGAACGTTTCCTTTGGAGGCACCTTGGCACCTAGGGGGATCTTGCTCCTCCACATGGACGTTGGCCCTAGAAGGCCCATGATGTCACCATAATGACCCTAGATGTCATCCAGAGCTAGGGTTTCTGTTTTGGAGGAATTTATGAGCCTAGTGGCATGTGTGGGCTTCATATAGGGATTTTGGAGGCCAAGCGCCCTACCTTTCAGGCCCAACGTTCCACCTTAGGGAATCAACGTCACCCTAGAAGGGCATGATGTCACCCTCGAAGATGTCTTTAGATGCTAACTAATTTATTTATGTCAAATTTGAATTTATTTGTAAATTGGTCAGGTCAGCCTTATTTTGATCTAAAATTAATTAAAGGTCACTCGTTTTGTATAAATAAACATAAAGTACTTTCATTTTACACACAACAAATCCTCACACAAGAGGAGAGGTCTAAAATTTGCGCCCTAGTAAGGGATATTGACTGAAATTGTGAGACACACTCTTGTATAAGGCTGATATTTTCATGTTGGATCAATCTTGGAAGCTTTTATGGTGATCTTGCATGGTATTTTCATGATTATTCTTGGTGCAAGTAGGAAAAATATGCATTTTTTGTCATCATTTGAATGGTTTTATTTTCTCATACAAGATTATGAAATTGCATGTTATACTTAATACTTGAAGTGAGGAACTTAAATTGCTACTTTCATACTTTCTATTTGCCACACTTTTCATTGAATTGATCTAGTGACTAGTGAAACCTTAGAGCCCTAATTTGCTAGCACTATAAGGTTTTGACCTAGTCATCTTTGCCTAAGTTTTTATCCCATAAGAATCCTGAGGAGAGGAAGGTGCTAGGGCCTAGTATCTTGTTTCTTGAGTTAAATGCACAGGGGAACTTAAGTTACTACTTCTCCTATGCATTCACCCTCTTAGACTTTTCTGTTTTATCAAAATTGATTTGTAGCCTTAGAAGAAGTCGTCCACTTGACTCCATAAACCCTAGAAGGCATGAGTTCTAGCCTCTCTCTTGTTGAAGGATTGATAAAAAACTCAAACACTCTTATCCTAAGATTCTACTAACTATCTATAACCCTAGTTTAGCCTAGATCACTAACATATTTGTTGTTGTTATAAAATATTGCTACAACCATCTAATTGCAAAAAACTTTCTGCAAAACATACCTTTAATGATAGCTAGACACTTAAAAAATTGCACATGACAATTGATTATCAGTTTTCCTATTAAAAGCTAGCTTTTCTTTGTATTTTCAAGCAATTTTGAGGCATATTTCTTGTAATTGTTATAAAATACTTATTGTTGTTGTAAACTTTCATATTGCTTCAATTTTATATCAACCAACTTATATTTCAAAGGTTCATTGTCTTATTGAAGCACTAACATCATTTTGTACTTGAAAACTGCCATATTTTTTGTTTGTTGTCTTGTTTTGGGAAGATACACTTCATCCATTACTTTTTCTTCATCTTTTAAAGACATACACTTGAGTGACCAATGAGAGGGGGGTATTCTTGCATCTTTGTCTTAGTTCATCATCCCTTTAGGTCACTAGGGACGTCTCCCTTGGGGTAATCTTAACATACTCCAAAACATAAAGGGGTTTCCTATTAAGGTGACAATGATAGGTTACCCCCTTGTTACACAAATATTGCTTCACTTGCCTTGGGATTTGGGCAAGTACAGATTTTGCGATAACATGACACACACTCTCACTCAAGATAAGTGGTGCGCATGTCTATAGGAGGAGTGCAATTGCAACAACTACAGTTAGGAACTAGTTTTTGGTCTGCGGTTTGGGACTTTCTGCTTAGTGTGATATCTTTGGAGAAAGGTGTGCTCTCTCTTGGTTATCTGTTGGGTTTAGTGCTACTTCCAGAATCACTCTATCTATCAAATTTTATGGTGCTCGGGGGTGTCTGCGTGCCTATGGTTGGGTGACAATATTGTGATATTATCTATGGTTAAACGAGCACATCACATATTTTAACACCCAATGAAATGAAGACACTAGATCTAGTCATGCAGAGAGTATAACACGAACCCAACATTTTCCCACTTGTTGTTTTCTTTACATACAAGGGGTTACATGGTTACATAGTTAACAATCTAGGGTAGCAATTCCCATACATCCTCTACACCAAGAGAAATTCTCAGTGCTCACAAATTTTGTTAATGAATCTGCAACAATCTTCAAAGTGTCCACCTTCATTAGCAACACCTTCTTTTCTTCCACCATGTCTCTCGAAAAGCGATATTGATAGTCAATATGATTTGTTTTTGAATGATAAGATGAGTTATTTTCCATTAATATTGCACTCTGACTATCAAAATCTATCCTTATAACTTGTTGTACCAATCCAATACTTGAACACAATCTATGTAACCATATTGCTTCCTTGCATGCATGAGTGGCTGCCATGTATTCAACTTTTGTAGTTGAGAGTGCCACTACAGATTTTCTTTTTCTAATCCAATTGATTGCTCCTCCAAATAGGTTAAACACATACCCACTTGTATATATTCTGCGATCTAGATCTCAGACCCAGTCTGCATCAACAAACCCATGTATGTCCAACACTTTGTCCAATATTAGTCTTTCTTGGTAGAACAATTCATAATTAGTAGTGCCACACAAATACTTGGAAACCCTCTTTACTATTGTCCAATGCTCCTTCCCTGGTTTTGACATATACTTGCTCAAAACTCCCATTGCATGTGCGATGTCCGGTTTGGTACATACCATTACATACATTAAAATCCCAACCACACTAGCATATGTCTTGGAACACTGATATGCAAATATCTTTACATCTAGAGGAATATGAACCTTGAACGATTTACATTCTTGCATATTAAACCTATGCAATATTGTCTCGACACATTTCCTCTCATTTAACCTGAGTTTCCCGTTTTCTCGATCTCTTTTAATTTCCATGCCCAAAATGAAATTTGCAGCACCAAGATCCTTCATGTAAAACTTAGAGGACAACTAAGTTTTCACATCTTGCATAATCTCCTTATCATTTCCTATTAGCAACATATCATTACATACAAGACCAAATAAATAAAATGATGACCAATTAATTTGAAATACACATAGTGATATGCTTTTCTCCTTTTGAAGCCAAATCCCAACATATAAGTATCAAATTTTTGATACCACATCCTTTGTGATTGCTTTAACCCATACAAGGCCTTTTTCAACTTGCATACCAACTCTTTCTTTCCCTTGAAAACAAAGCCTTCTGGTTGCTTCATGTAGATTTCTTCTTCCAGATCCCCATGTAGGAATGTTGTCTTCGCATCCATCTATTCTACGTCAAAATCAAACACAACAACACCACATAAAATAATTATAATAGAAGTTGACTTGGAAAAAGGAGAAAAAATTTCACCAAAGTCAATTCCTTCTACCCGGGAATAACATTTTTCTATTAACCGAGATTTACATTTCTCCACTTTTCCTTTGACATTCAACTTCTTCTTAAACACCCATTTTCTGCCAATGATATTTCTTCCAATCAATAACTCCACCAGATTCCTAGCCTCATTCTTGTCCAAGGCTGCCATTTCTTCAATCATGGAATTTTTCAATAGTTTTCCATCCTCTGAATCCACTGCCTCCCTAACAGTTCTAGGATCATCCTAAGTAATAGACAAAGAAAAAATTGAATGAAAGTTAGGTGGAGTATACTTTGTTGGTTTCCTTCTTTCCAAAACTGTTCTCATTAATACTGGAGTATGAGGGTCTTCTTATTCTAATTCATGTTCTTTTGTAGGGTTCAAACTCTATTTTCTCTGGTTCTTCCTCCTTTGGTAGGACTTCTTGTTTGACAACATCTTTCATTTCTCTAAATACCACATCTCAACTATACAATACCTTTTTAGTTATGTGTTCCAAAGATTATAACCTTTCAAACCATCTTTATACCCTATAAAGATACACTTTTCATCCTTTTTTATCTAGCTTACTCTTGTTTTTCTTTGGAACGTGAATATAAGCTTCACAACCAAATACCCTGAGATGTGTGAGAGAGGGTTTCTTACCAATCCGTACATCATGTGAAGTCTTGTCATCCAATGTTTATGAGGGTGATTGATTGAACAGGTAACATGAAGTACCCACTGCCTTTTCCCATAATTCCTATCCTAACCTAATACCATAGAGCATGCACCTTTCTTTTTCCATCAACATCCTACTCATCCTTTCTGCAAATCCATTCTGATGAGGTGTATGTGGAGTAGTCCTCTAACTAGATATACCACACTTCTTACAAAATTATTTGAATTCATTTCCGCAGAACTCTCCACCATTATCCATCCTCAACACCTTAATTATTTTCTTTGTTTGATTCTCCACAAGCTCCTTAAACTGTTTAATCCTGTCAAAGACTTCAGATTTATTCCAGAGGAAATATATCCATGTATTCCTCAAGAAGTCATATATAAATGAGAAATAGTACATATATTTTCCCAATGATGGAACCAACATAGGTCCAAACACATCACTGTGCACCAATTGTAAAATTCCCTCTGCCCTCACTGCACCAGAGGGGAATCTTACTTAATTCTACTTCCCATATACACAATGTTCACATAAATCAAAATCCAAAGAGTAATTAGACATACCTTCAACCATAACTTTACCGTGTAGTATTCAAAGGCCCTTCTCTCCAAGATGCCCTAGTCTTTGATGACACAACATAGCCTTTTCTCCAAAGACTGTAGGAGTTTTTTATTCTTCAGCTCCAATATTAGGAACAAAAAAACTATTACACCCATCACTAATAGTGTTTTATTGCAGCTTATATATATTTTCAAACCAAACTCCTTTCAACAACGCAATTTCTCCTCAAACCATCCTACATGTTTCTTTCTCAAACAATTTTTTTTACCCTTGTATCGTCAATTTTGATTGCAAAAATCAAATTTCTAGCCAATCCTGGGATGTGTAGAACACTAGTGAATGTTCTTATCTTTCCATCCATGAGCTTCAACTTGAATTTTCCTCATCCTATGATTTTGGTTGTCAAGTCATCACCTAGGAAAACATCACCTCCATCTTGCCTTTCATATTCATAGAACCACTCCCTGTGGGGAGTCATATGAAAGGATGCACCAGAGTCAACCATCCATAGCTCATGATCTACATGCGTTCTTAAAGAATCCAAGTACACATTGCCTCCTTCCTCTGATGAGTTTTTTTTTGTAGAAGGAGAATCATCAAATCCCTTCCCTCTATCAACACTTTTGGATCTACATTGCTTCTTATAGTTCCATTCTTTTCCACATCTCCAACATGCATTTACAGATTTTCCGAGAGATTTAGATCTCCCACTCGAGGAATTAGATCTATTTCTTTACTGGGAGTGTCTTCTTGCACATAATGCATCTTTGCTCTCTCCTTCCATGTTCTTTCGTATCATCTCCTTCGACAACAAGGATGCAACCACATCGTCGAAACTTAAAGTAGTTGTATTACTACCTATGGCCACAACCAGACTACCCCATGAGTCTGGTAAAGAGAACAATAAATTGATAAACTTATCTTCATTAGAAATATTAATATCAACAGATAATAGCTAACTTACTACAATATTGAAGGTGTTCATATGCTCTGTCACTAAGTCTCCATCTTTCATCCTCATGTTGTACAACTTCTTCCATAGGAAAAATTTATTTACCAGATACTTTGACTAATACAAAGACCCTAGCTTATCCCATAATGCCTTGGTTGTAGCTTCACTTGACACATTCAATAATACTGAATCTGAGAGACACAATTGAATTATGATCTTTGCCTTCTGATCCAACATTTTACCAGTCCTCTATTGATAATCCTATAGGTGTAGTACCCAGATCCACAACGATCCACTGATCTTTGTCCACCAAAAGATCTTCCATCTTGAGCTTCCATAGATAAAAAAATTTCCCATTAAATTTCTTGATCTCTAGTTTCGAACTGCTCACCATTTCTTGTCACTGCAAGAATCAATACTGCAGATCTCCCACTGTAACAAGGCTTATCACAGACCCGGGACAAACCCCTAATCGCAAAGGCATCCTCTGAAGCCAATAATTGCTCTGATACCAAATGTAGATTTTAACCTTATACAATTATTTAATGCAAACATATTCTTAATAAAAACAAAAAAGATGCAATGGCACACACACACACATTGAACAAAGATTTTACCCTAGAAACCCAAATTGGGGAAACCAACAACCTGTTTACAGCCGCACATTTAATATTCTATTCATCATATCTTCATTGTTTGCAATACAATATAATATATAGGATCCCATGACATCCAAATCCCCTAATCCATTGACCCAGATTAGTCAAAAACCCTAATTAATTAACAAAAAATAAAAAAACATCAACAAAAACCATGTGTCGAAAAACCGCTAAAAATGGACGCAAAAAACTCAATTTTTTTTTTAGGGGAACTTTACTCAAACCCCTGAACAGGGGGGATCCTGACCTCTTGAAAACCCCCTAGAAATGGGGGATGCGCCCCCCTGTGACCCCCTGATAAGGGTGGGGGGGGGATAATTCCACCCCTTCTAACCCCCCCACACCCAACACAAAACATACATCAACTCTAATCGTGGAAAGAATATAACACATACCCAATGTGATTCACTTTGATGTAAAACAAATATTTGGTGGTACAAATACCCCTTTTGTAAAATTGTAATGCTACAAACTATGGGGTTCAACCAATAGTTTCCCATCATTCTCAACTAAAGGGATGTAACGTTCCCTAGCCCAGCTGCGGTCCATTACATGCAAAAATAATGTTAACTAATTTCCTATAGCTTATAAACTATGAATTACATACATATTCAACTATTATTTGATTCCATTTAGTAAATGCATCTACAACATTTTAAAACAAACATGAATGCAACTAATAACTCACACAACAATTAAACACCTAAAATAATATAGCAACAAGATAAAACACTTATCTTTTAATTCAGTTGTGCAATCAACTGCTTGGGACGAACATTCCACCCAACCATAGAATTGTTGTTCTAAATCTCAACAGAAAGTAACCACCAAACTAGGGATAGAAATCCACAAAAGAGGGTGGTCTCGCACGATCCACTCACAACCTAAAAAACCCGCAAACCAATGGTATTCTCCTACACCTATCCCGATTTTCCACCATCTCTCTTTCTCTCAACCTTCCCTGTTGTTGGGTATTCTACCCTACGGACTAATAAGCTAGGGCTCTAAGCTTATACGCAGATCATGACCCTCAAGACTTAACTTTTAACCTTCTACCCGAATCTAAAACCCCTTTTTTCACATGCACACAAGGGAAGAATGAA
>ML798056.1:2819-21648 GCA_009831015.1 Picea engelmannii | reverse complement strand
CTGCTTCTTGAGTTTCTCCTAAAGCTTGAGGCGAGGCTAAAGGGTTGGGACAAAACTGGCTTGGCAATTTGGTAGAGTTCCTTTGCTATGATTTTCCTCCTTTGAATAGTACCCCTACCCCTCCTTTTATAGGCTAGAAGGAGCTAGGGTTTTTGGTGAACTCTCGGCCATGCATGGATCGGCGTTCCAGTTAACTGACAAAAAGCCTCGTGTCCCGGCGGAAACTTTCCTGATTTTTTGCTTTGTTAGGTACCCGCGGGCTGTATTGGGCTAGCCCGCGGATGCCCGCGTGCAGTATAAGGACAGTAAGCGGATGCCCGCGCCCAGTGATAAGTTAGGGCGCGGGTTGCTTGTTTTAAGTGGTTTTTTGAGGAATTGCTCAGCATGGATTTGGCTAGGAAGAGGCATGAGTAGACCTGATGCCAGGTAAGCAGGGATAGTGCAATTTAGGGTTATAACATTCCCAACGAAGGAATGTACCCCTTCAATGATATCAGTCTCTTAGGCATCCCATTCATTTATCAGGGCCTCTTTGGCACATGTAACCATGAATCTCTCTGTTGGGAAAATAAAGGGAACTCACTACCAGGAAAACTACCAGCAAACAACAACAAATAACAACAACCACTTGTTTTTATAGCGCAACTCACATATTATTTCACTCTTCAGGAATGCCAACCTGGCTCCGTAGTATTCTACTCCAAAAACGCTTCATCCTGATCCATAATTTTCCCTCCAGGGTTGATCTAGCTCCAAGCTCTTCTGTTATTCTCTCTACTTGTTATTCATGCCAAAAACTTGAATGTCTAAAACAACTGTCATTGCCCATAAAAATTTCATCCCTTTGTCTTGCTTGCTTGCATCACATACTTCCCCAAGCTGATTGTATTCAACCCCCATGCTTCCAATAACTATGGGATGTGACTTCTCACAACCACCCTCTTGCATGCATTTAATGATTGGCTTTGGGGACACTCAATCATAAAATACAGTTTAGTACATAATGATAATAAAAATTAAAGAATGTGGGTGGAATTAATAGACATGGGTCATACCTCTTGGACCCCTCTCTTATACATTATTTTAGACCCTCCCCTCTCTTGTGGATTAATTCACCCCCCCATCTCTGTCCATATCCCTCAACAACTGGCATCCCATTTTATTATTAAAACTTAAAAATACAATTCACATGTACATCACTTGGTCGTAGACACACATTATATCTACATTAATCATTAATTAAATTGGGGATTATAGTGGGGATGTTACAAGGGATCCGTCAAATGTAGTGAATATCATTATAAGACAACCTCCCTTGCAAGGAGAAATCTATATAGGACCAAAAAGGTTTGATGACATCCCAAATATTCCAATAAATTTGATTTGAGTAGAGGTAGTAAGCAAAGTCTAAAGCGAGTTTCCCTAATAAGAATTCTTTCCTAGAGAAGTCCTTTCACTAATGCTATTTATAAGAAAAACTTTCCAAGCCTCCTTTATATTCATGGGCCATATGACCCATTTGGCATATAGAGCTTAGTATTGAATATAAGTATTGACAATTCTAAAGCATCGATATTCTCTTGGAGTGTAGCATAAATACAATAGACAATATGGAGTCATTTTCCTTGAATTATTATCTTATAAAAAATTCTCGAGGGCCTTTTCCAAAAAATGATAAGCTAGTTTAGAGGGAACCCAACATGATGAATAGTAGACATGGTGAAAACCAAAACTTTGGTGTACATATGAAACTTGCTAAAACCATAGGTCTGGTAACCCATTTATGATTTTTTTTTCTCAATTGTTTACATTATACCTCCCATAGGTCCTTAGGAAAATCATGAAAGTCAAAGGGGATACCTATAAACTTGAAAACCTAGCCCAACTATATTTAGGACCAATCTTTAGTTAGAAGTCCATTTGACATTTTCATTGATTTTTTAGCCATTGAATGTTCAATCTTGATGCTAAGAAGAAGGTATCCATACATTCCATCATGTTATCCCAAGAGGTTTGGTCATCTAAGATGGTAAGGAAGGAGTAATCAACAAAATGGCCATTCACCCACTAGCACAATTCAGAATCAAGGAAGTGGATTCCCTCAATGAGAGCAATTCCTACCTTATTGTAAAGCAAATATTCTAGATCTTATGCAACTATTACATACAAGGCTAGAGTAACCTAGAAATATTGTTTGATAGAGAGAAACATGCCAACCTCCTTAGACTTTCATACATTGATGGATAAACAAGAACAATCCTTAATGAAGAATGTATCAATTATGCCAGTAATTTAGGGAACAAATCCTAAGGCCTTCATCATAGTAAGGATAAATTCCCATTTAAATAAGTGATTGGCATTTTCAAAATCTATCTTAATGAAAAGAGAATTAAGGACCAAGGCACATGCCCATTCCATGAATTCGAGCATATAACAATAACATTATCCATGATGTATCAACCTCAAATGAATCATGTATGCTCCTATGTACTTATTCTGGTAAAGATATAATTTATGAAAAAATACAAAGTCTTGGAAAAGATATTGTATGAAGTATTAAGAAAAGTGACATGCCTCTAGTTTGTGGTCATCTTGGAGAATAATGATGAAGAGGAAATGGAGACATCTATACAAAGAGACGAGGAAGAAATTGTGAACTTAAAAGAGTAGGAAAAATATGTAGAAATTATGAACAACTGTGAGAGGTGTGAAATATCTATTCATGCATTGACAAGATTGTCAGCACCCCAAACCATTAAGATTGCAGGATACATTAAGAAGAAAATTTTCATAGTGATTATTGACTTAAGAAGAAAATTTTCATAGGGCTTATTGAGTCAGGAAGTACCCATAACTTCATTAATAAAATATGAGCAAAGAGCCTCAATTGATTTGTATATCCAAAGGAAAATTTTCAAGTTTTGGTTGCTAATGGGGGTAGTATTTATTTTGGAGGAAAACACTACAATATTAAACTTAGTATGGGAGAATACAAATTAGCATCCCGATGAATTCCATTCCCATTGGAGGTGTAGATGTTGTCTAGGGATTCAATGGTTGAAAACATCAGGTAGAATTTCTACAAATTATAAGGAATTATTCATGAGATTTTAATCAAAAGGAATTGAACATGAACTCAAATGGTTAAAATATGCACCTTCTCCAGTCATCATCTCTCATAGAATGAAAAATCTCCTAAAAATGGTAGTAGGGCAGTTGTGGTTAGAATTTATTCTATGGAAGTAAATCAAGAAGATGATAATATTCTATAGGAATCAAAATGCACATTGGAAAAACACCATAAGGTCTTCCAAAAAATTCCTGAAGGGATACCTCCATCTAGAGGTCATGAACATCAAATTGAACTAATACTTGGAAGTACTCCTCCTAATAAAAGGACTTATAGATATCCTCATAAAACAAATGGGAGATTGAGAAAATGAAACAAGACATGCTAGATTTAGGTATTATTCAACCAAGAAGGAGTTTATTTTCAGTTCTAGTAGTTATGGTGAGAATGAAAGATAATTCTTGGAGGATGTGTCTTGATTATAAATATTTAAACAAATCATCATCAAGGATAAATTCCATATTCCAAATATTTATGAGATATTAGATGAGCTTCATGGAGTGGCTTATTTTACAAGATTAGATCCTAAATCACGATACCACCAAATCATATTAAAAAAATAAGGCATTCCTAAAACAACTTCCAGAACACATGAAGGGAACTATGTGTTCTTGGTCATGCCTTTTGGGTTAATTAATGCTCCTTCTACTTTTCAAAGCCTTGTGAGCACAATTTTTTGACCCCAACTTAGAAATTTTGTTTTGATTTTCTTTGATGATATACTTATCTATAGAAAATCATGGGAAGACCACATTAAATATATGGATAAAGTCCTACAAATTTTGGAGAACAATCAATTGTATGTAAAAGGATCCAAATGTTCTTTTGGGAAACAAGAAGTAGAATAATTGGGCCATATTGTTTCAAGGGAAGGTGTTAAGGTGGACCCTCAAAAGATTCAAGATATTACAAAATGGCCTATTCCTAATAACATAAAGAGTCTTAGAGGATTTTTGGGTCTTACAGGATATTATCAAAACTTTGTTAAGAATTATGCATGCATTACATGCCTACACACATATCTTTTTAAGAAAAAAATCATTTGTATAGACAAAAGAGGATACCTTGACATTCTCACTCTTAAAGGATGCCATGTGTTCTACACCAGTATTAACAACACCCGATTTTGGTAAAACATTCATAGTTGAATGTGATGCATGAGGACAAGGAATGAGAGTAATATTGATGCAATAAGGGAGACCATTGGCCTTTGAAAGTAAACAATTCAAGGGAAATGACTTGGTGAAATCCACATATGAAAAAGAAATGACAACAATTTTACATGAAATAAAAAATGGCGACAATATATCATTGGGAGACATTTTAAAGTCAAGGTAGACCATGATAGCTTAAAGAAATTTTTGGAGCAAATATTGTCATCAAAAGAGCAACAAAAATGGGTAGAAAAAATGCAAGGGTTTGATTTTGAAATAATCTACAAAATGGGGAAGGTCAATGTGGACATAGACGCCCTTTCCAGAATAGAAGAAGCCTCATGTTTGTATTCCATTCATTTGTGGTTGGAAGAATCTCGCCATGAATGGAAAAATGACAATAGTACGAGACACAAAATACATTGTATAAAGGAAAGGTTGAACTCTATGGAACATTTGGAGTGGAAGAGAGATATTCTCTGGTGCAAGGGTAGAATATTGGTATGCCCTCAATCACAGTTGAAGAAACAAATATTAAAGGAGTCTCATGACTCTTTGGTGGTAGGACATTCATGGTTCCTCAAAACATATCAAAGGGTAAAAAAAATTTACTTTTAGGAAGGAATGAAGAAAGACATTAAAAAAATTGTAAGAGAATGTCAAGTTTTCCAAAGAAATAAAGGAGAAACAAAAATATCTCTAGGGTTACTTCAACCTTTACACATGCCTAATAAAAACTGGGAAGATATATCAATGGATTCTATTATAGGTTTACCAAAATCAGAATGTAAGGATGCCATATTTATGGTCGTGGATAGACTCACAAAATATGCACATTTTTGTGGAATTCAAAGTACATATACGGAAAGTTAGGTCGAAAAAGTGTTCATGATGGAAATTCATAGACTTTATGGATTTCCTAAAGTAATAGTAAGTGCCAGAGATCCAAAATTCACATGAAAGTTTTTGAAATAACTATGGAAGATGAGTGGAATAACACTAGCTATTAGATCAACATATTATCCATAAATAGATGGTCAAACATAAATAGTTAACAAATGTTTAGAAATTTATCTACATTTTTATTCTTTAGACAAAAAATCTCAATGGGTGAAGTGGCTTCCTCTAGCAAAATGGTGGTATAATACCACCTATCACACATCTACTAAGTTTTCCCCATTTGAAGCCCTTTATGGATATCTAGCTCCTAGTATCTCATACTTTTTGGAGGACTATTCCAAAGTGGAGGCAATAGAGTCACATATGGAAAAGACTAAAGAAACCTTGACTATTCTTAAAGAAAAAATTCAAATGGTATAACACAGGATGAAGTAGCAAGCATATCAACATCAAAGTGAAAGACAATTTCAGGAGGGTGATTGGGTATTTTTGAGACTGTAATTATAAGTGATATACTCTCAAATAGAAGAAGAATATAAAATTAACTCCAAAATCTTATGTCTCTACATGAATATTTGAAATATTGGACAAGTGGCATATGAGTTAGATTTTCCTTCTTCTCACATTCATAAGGGTTTTCACGTATCTCATCTAAAAAGCATTTTGGGACAAACTATGTCAGTGCAGACAAAAAATCCAGAATTAGATGAAGAAGGGAAGTTGATTCTTGAATAAAAAAACGTTATAGATAGTCGTTCTATATCTCTATGAAATAGAACCATTATGGAGTACCTAATCAAGTGGAATACTATGCCTCTAGTAGAAGCTACATGGGAAAATGAGCAGTTCATGAAGAAACACCCTCCATTACAAGGTTTGATGGAAAAGATTTTTAAAAGAGAGGGGCTATGTTGATGCCCCTAAGGCCCTATGTTAATGCCCTAAAACTCATTTATTATTAGTTTATTAGTTATGATTAGGTTGGCTTTGTAGTAGGTTACATCATACTCACTTTATCTCCTATTTATAATAAAGAAGAATCATGTGTATACACATATCATCTTGTATTGGTGAAGTAACATAATAAAAAATAATGCAAGAAGGAGTTCTTGAAACATAAGAAGAGTACAGAGAATATATAATCTTGATGTTGTTTTTGTTGTAGTTGATGAGTCCCATTTTTGACATATTTTGACTATATTTTTGTTCTCCTCATCTACCTTTTTCCCCCACTTAAATTAACAATGAATGAGATAAGGTTTAAGTGTAACAAGGTAATTAAAGGGGGTTTTCTCGAGTTTTCTTTGATTATTGTTAAACTTAAAAAGTAATCATATATCACAAATATTTTTCTTATGTACTAATGGTTCCTTGTTCCAAGGGTTGTGAAGATATGCACATGACTACCATGGACCACCACTAACAACACAACATGTTGTGGAATGAGTAGAAGGATGTTATGAATTCATATGTGGTATATGGATAATGTCTGACCATATTACATTTTAAATATTCTTCACTTCAAGAATTCAGTTAACATCTCGATGCCACAAATCGAGGAAACTTAATCCTAACAATTTGAAGGATGATATGCAGATACACTAGTGACCAAGCCACCTCGACATGTTCCCATTCATCTCAAACACGTTTCAAAAGATACTATTAAAAAATTTAATATAAAACATGCCTTGAACTATGTAAGTAAAGGGGAAACACTTGTATTAGAGAGGACGATTTACAAGATAGAAGTTGGTGATTTCTGGAATAAAATGGAGAGCCTTTAAAATTATGTTCTACATACTCTACTGTGAGACTATTTTACATTGTAATTTAAGTTTGTTGTCATAGTAGATACCAACACCCTATTTTCTAGAGGGGCCCACTCTAGAGAACTTGAGTTGTGGATTTGTCGATAGATTTTTTTTATGATTTGCTAGAGAACATGTTTATTTCAATTCTACAACCTAGCAATTTAATTTTTGCAATTTCATTTCATATTCAACATTTATGATTTCTATAGTTTAATCTTTACATTCAAGATACATTCAAGGTATCAGTGGATAAATTCTCCTAAACTTCACCAACACTAGATACTTTGAAAAACTGAATGAGATGCTGACCACACAAAGATTTCCCCTTTTGTCAGAAAGGTGTTCATTGATGTATTAGGATATCCAATAGGTAGAGTAAATCCACCATGTAGCTGGTCTCTGTAGAAGTTAGTCCCTAAACTTTTTGATCTTTTTGTGTTTACTTTATGTTGTGTGCTTACTTTCCCACAAGTGTGGTGTGTTTTCATTTCCACAATAACAATTTCCTTTCATAATTTAGCAATATAATTTTTCATTCCATACAAGCATATTAGAACTACCCAATAAGCTGAATAAGACCTCTAGTATTACATATACTGTGCAGGAAACCTTGCAAGCTTACCAGCCATGAGTTGACAATTTAATGATAATCCCTTTAATTAATCTTATTTCCAGTTATAGGGTAATTAAATAACTCATAATTTTGTTAACATTGCAGGGGAGGTGTAAAAAGACTTGGGGAAATTTTAGTTAGTTGGAATAGATAACACATGGTAATGGGATGAACCAATATAAGATGGTGAATACCCTATTTTTAAGGTCTCATACTTAGTGTTATGCATTCATATAGATGCATGAGTTAAGTTAGAAATTTGAAAAGGAAGATTCTTGTGGAGCACTAAGAGCCACAAATAGTACTGATCTCTTTTACACGAAGCTTGGAAAGAGGACGAAACAATGGTGATTGAGGATTCCACCAGAGGAAGATTCAAAGAGAGGTTACCTCAAGAAGGTATGTTTTAGGAAATTCATAAGCCTTCCATTATTTTGGCCTGCATTGTAGATCATCTATTCTCAAATCAATCTCTAGATTCTCTGGAACATAGTGTGAAATTTTTTCATAAATAATGAGGTGCTCTGTGGACTTTCTGGAGTTCCCATGGTGGTTATGTTAGGTTATCATCCTATCAATTTCATATTTTAGATGATTGGACACTCTGATTTCCCATGGTGGTTATGTCAGGATCTCATTCTCTCATGCCACAATTTGAACCAACTGTTATAACAAATGACCTTTAACAATTTCTCTTTCATATCTCATCTAACTATGGACTAAATTTTGCACCTTGATTCATCTCCTCTTGTACACTAAAAGAAAAAAGAACATGGGTATATAATCAATATGCATTCATTTTGTTGTGGGAAAAACCTATTGGTACTTTTGGTTGCTAAATTTGAGAGGGAATCAGGTTGCTAAAGAATGTTTCACATGTATATGTTTCAATCTATAAGTCATAGCCACAATCATGCTAATGAACTACCTCTATAACCTTAATCAATATTTTAAAACCTTCATTTAGAGCCCTATACAAGGACACAACTTGTCTCTCGGGACGAAAATGTTTGTGTGATATGTGTTGATACTTAAGGCACTCTTGAGAGAATTATGATTTATTTTGGGCCAATGACTAGCACTATGGAAGTAAAATGAAGGATAAACATATTTTTAAGAGGACATGAAATCCACTCGCATCGAGGTAAGCCCAGGAAAATCACGAGTTTGAATTCCTTGAAATACTAATCAATGACAAAGAATGCATTATGTCATAGTGAGGTCTTATGTGAAAGAGGCATCTCGCTAGGTATCCTTGCGTACAAGTTCCACTCACTTGGTACGATAGGTCATTTCCAACATGAAACTATTGTTGCAAAACACTTATATCTTCTTATGCATTGGTATTGCCACATTGTTGTATTTTGTTTTCTTGTTCAGACATGTATGTGAATAAGATCTAGCATAATGAAGGCATATTGTAAAATTTGCTACAAAATCATCAATGTGTCACAGGTATTCTGAAGGTCATATCACAAGATCCATGAGATGGATATTGGAAATTTTTGGCTGAGGGAGTATTTACATTGTAATAGATACACCCACCAAAAATATAAAATTCCGAGAACATATGTTTAGAAACAGAGTTGGGACACTTAATTTTTGAGAGACCTTGAGAGACCAAATGGATAGATATTTCAAACCTATTTCTAGGGTATAATCTCGTATGAATATAGTTTACAATCCAACTTAAATAATTTTATTTCGACAAATTTATGCCCTAATTACTAACCAACTATCCTAAATCTGCATTGTTGTTTCCTAGACTGTTCATGGGTATACTTGACATATCAATTATACATATCTACAAAAAAATGTTTCTATTGGAGATACCTACATGGACCTACTTTACTTGTGTTAAAGGAAAAATGCTAGTTTTTTTTTTTGTAGGTCAAAGAAGGATAATGGAGATCAATTCATGAACTAGTAGTTTTTGAAGACCAATTTTCATGAAAAAGGCACGATACAAAGAATTTTTGGGATAAACATCAAGAAATTTGTAACTGTCAAGGGAGAAGAGGAGGTCTTCAAGTATAAAATGGTATTTGTAAAGCAACATGTTCATCCAATAGTGGCAAATCAATATTGAAGTAAAATTAAACAAAAAAATATTATGGATTTTCACTGTTAAAATTGGTAAAGAAAACAATCAATATATTATTTATGATTTTCCATGTCAACAAGATACTTATTACATTTCAATGAAGAAAATGTGATCCACATATTATTCTAAACTACAAACCTGAGAGTCATTTGATATGTTTATAGTTCTAAGTTTTGGTCCTTTTTAGAGGATATTATTTTTTTAATTTTGTTGGGAATCTCTAGAGAAATTGTTGGATATGCATATTTGAATGGTTAAATTTATATAATTCTAGTGCTTCAGGGGTTTTACAACATGGTAAATTCATTTATGCATTAATAAATGCAATTTAAACAACAAAAAAATTATCATTTCATCCAAATTTATATCATCTAAGTAAAAAAAAACTAATAATTTTAGGTTTAAACAGAACTAAAATTAAATAAAAATCCAAAAACAATCATTAATTTGAAATTCACTTCATATAGCTTGTCAACGCCTCATTTGACATTTCATCAACACTTTCCAACTTTCTTCACCCTGATGTGAAGCATTGAATGCTACTGGTTGCTCGCCAAGACATATTGCCCATGACACATCTCCTCTCCTGCCCATCGCATCTCTTTTATAATATTTGAAAAGATTTTGCATAAAATTTCTTCACCCTGCTGAGCAGCATTGAATGCTACTGGTTGCTAGCCAAGGCATACTTCCCATGATGCATTTCCTCATCCTGGACATACAATCACTTTTAAAATATTTGAAATTAATTTTTTTTTTCATCTAACACTTTCCAACTTTTTCACCTTGCTACGCAACATTGAATGCAACACTTTCCAACTTTCTTCACCCTGCTGTGCAACATTGAATGCTACTGGTTGCTGGCCAAGACATATTGCCCATGAGGCATCTCCTTGTCTGACCCATCTCGCATCTCTTTTAAAAAATTTGAAAAAGAATTTGCATAAATTTGTCCTCGTTAACGAAGGCATGATTGTTCTTTCATGTAATGGCTGTGTGATCAAACTCAAAATCATGATGACTATAGACATGCATAAATTTTTCATCTAACACTTTCCAACTTTTTCACCTTGCTGCGCAACATTGAATGCAACACTTTCCAAATTTATTCACCCTGTTGTGCAACATTGAATGCTATTGGTTGTTGGCCAAGACATATTGCCCATGAGGCATCTCCTTTTCCGGACCATCTCGCATCTCTTTCAAAAAATTTGAAAAATAATTTTCATAAATTTGTCCTGGTTAACAAAGGAACGATTGTTCTTTCATGTAATGGCTATGTGATCAAACTCAAAATCCTATGGCAGTAAGACCCTTTGGGAGACATGCTCCAGTCTCCCAAAGGGGCTTACTGCCTGTTGATTAGCCATCCTAAGCCTGATAGGGGAATAAATTAACTTAGGTTTTCCCATCAGTGCCTAGGTCTGCTTTGTCATAACATTGACTTCTGATCCTAAGTCGAGGACCACATAATTTATTTCATACTCTCCAATCTGTGCATTAAGGTGCAATTCCTTATTTGTCCTTCTCTTTCTGGATACTTGATGTACTACTTTATTTAGCAGAGGAGCTATCCTACCTATCTCATACTATCTGATCAAATTTTGTAGTTCTTGTACAACTCTTTCATCCTTAATCAGATTATTGCAAGTACATAAGAATTCCATAAGCTTTCTTACCTCTTTTCTTTCTCCAGGTGATGCAGATTGATCAAATGCCAAATACATTCCACATTCTTTCACTTCTGGTTGTGTCTTTGATGAAGAAGTCTGATCTCTTCCAAATTCTTTTCTTGCCTCTTCAAATGTTTGTTTTGCTTCCCTCGGATCAAACACGTGTGTCTTCTGATCTACAACTCTTCTGACCCTTGATTCTTCTGTAGTCTTTTCTGGGGTCACTTTGTCTTCTCCTATAACAACACATCCTCTAGTGATAACAACGACTATGGGATCCTCTCCACGAGGTTCTATTGAGATTAGTTGTACTTTCTGGTTTCCTCCTCGTCTCTCCTGAAGCTTGGCTAACAACACATGGAAATCTTCAATGACATGTTCAAATGAGTTTCAGTAGCTGCAAGTGGTACAAGGGTTCTGGAAGTCCCTTGCCAAGTGACCTATATATGCGCAGTTATAACAAATGCCCTGACCTCGACCCATGCCTCCTCCTCATCCTCTTCCTCTAAATCCAGCACGAGGGTTGAAGTTTCCTCTTCCTGGAGAGTTAAACTACATAGAATTTCCTTCATGATGTACTTTTCCTTGAATCCTATATGTATCTCTTGATCTTTCATGCAAGAGTTCATAAGCCCTATAGTCTTTCTCATCGTGCCCCACAAATTTACAGAATGTGCAGTAAAGGTTTTTAGGCGTCTGGACATATTTTTTCATGTAATATCATTCACCAGGGCGATGTTTATTTCTACATACGTCGCACCAGGTTAGAGTAACCTGCTTCAAAGGGATCAGAGCCCCAGAGGCCAAGTACTCATGAATTAGGGGACATTGCTGCTTATCGTGGCCTTCTGATTTGCATCTGATACACCAGATCTCGTCTCTTTTATCTTTTCCCTTGTCTTTCTTCATATCTTTGAACTGCAGAGATAAGCTAGTTAGATGACTCAAAATTTGACTCATACCTGAGCTGGATTCTCCCATAGGGTCTGATTCTATTTTCATGGCGATCTTCAATGCCTCAGTATGCGAAGCAACCTTCTGTGCATCATAGGAACTTTGATGTGTGGTAGGAGGGCAACAATAAACCATTCCTTGTTCTGCTCATCTAGAATCTAAAAAATCAATCGGCATGTTAATGTCTTAAACCTCTGATCAAACTCCCGAACAGGTTCAACTACTTTCTGCTTGATTTATTTCAGTTTTGTAATGCATTGTGACTCTAACTTGGGTTTCTTGAATTCTTCACTCAACGCAGTCTTGATCTCATTCAACGGTTTAGGCTGTGCAACTCTGTTAACAAACTTCATGTACCATATCAGTGCGTGGTCTCTCAAGGTAGTACTAAACTGAGCTCTCTTAACTGCTTCGTCATTGACTTGCTTAATACTCTATATAGCCTCGCATAAGAACCATTTTTGGTTAGGATCTTCAGATCCATCTCCTCTAAATATATGTAGCCTCATTTCATCTACCATAGATATTCCTAGGTTTCTTGACTAAGTATGTATTGAACTTTTGGTACCAATGCTCTTAGTGCTCTGGTAACTCTGACTACTCTGGTTACTTAACGTTGTTAAAACAACATGATGATTAATAGTACTTACTTCGATAGTCAACACAGTTCCTGAAGTTTCTGACTCTTCTCGGCGAGGTCCTTCAGTCTTCTCTTCCCCTACTCAAGCGGATCCTAACCGTTCCTTGTTCAATAACTCTTCTTATTATCCACTGTAGAACCCTTCATCCCGTGCTAGTGGTTTGTGGCTCTGCTCAAACATGTTTACTAGAGGAACCTCTCTAATGGTTCTCCCACTGTGTCTATGTCCTACCTCTGTGTCGTTGTCATTGTCTGAGTTTTTGAACATTATCTCTTCAATCCGACCAATTACTATATCTTCAAGATGTTCTTCTCATGCAATAACATCTTGATCTTCAACTTCAAAAAGTGTAAACATTTTGCTCTCGGTCCCTTAAATAAATACCTCTATGTTTGGCTATATGACTCTACTCTGTCAATAACAAACTCAGTAATGTACCCTCCAATAGTGTTGTCAAACTAGTGGTCTACTACTCTTGACACGATGTTATCAACTCTCTTGAACTTCATGATCAACGCCTACGTCCATACCACAGGTGGTCTAAATATGATCTCAAACTGGGTATCTGCTAGTCTGGCTAACCACTCGTATAGTTCTTTATGAATTCCTCCAAAGAAAATATTGTGTATATCAGTAAAGATATACCTTCCCAACCAATCCTCTGTGCTAAGATTAGGGTTCTTATTTTGAGCCTCGGTGAAGTCCTTTTCTTGTTCTTCTATCCACTTATGAATCTCTGTCTTCGATGGAAACCACCTTGACATTCCCTCAAGAAGATCTTGGTCCTGACAACAGAACCATTTGTTGGCACAGGGGAAGACCCAGGGTTCAACTCTAATAGTGCACCAACAATCCTTAACTATTGGCCCTTTCGGAAATAACTGCGAAGCAGATGCAGTCTCACCTGAAGTAGCGATAGGGGGTAGCAGGACACAGGTGTTTACAACCAGAGGAAATGCAAGTGGATTCAAAGGAACAACACACAAAGATCTAGTTATTCGTTATCTCCCTTAGGCCTACTGTCCGAGAAATTCTCATATCTAACATAATGATGCAATAACAAAATAATAGAAAGCAAAAGAACAACACATCAATCACACAAAACAACAAGATATATGTGGTTCACGCTCTCCCTAGGGCTACGTCTGTAGAACTGTGTTTCTTGATATTAGGTGACAACATACAGTTCTATCTACGCACTTAGCTTGCAGATCTCTCTCTCTTTCTCTCCTCCCTGCGCACCCAACTGCAGGGTTGATCTTCGTACCCAGCTAAATATCTTACAATACAGACTCTCTATTGCTCTCCACACAACAATCACAACTATCAACAACCAACACTGATGAATTCTCTTCGAACGAACAATGAATAACCAATGACCCATGAGCAACCCATCCTAGGTCCTCTAGACCTTTATTTATACATTACAATGACAAACATCTAGGTGTCAAAACCCTAGATACCAAAACCCTAGGTCTAAAACGCTAGGTCAACTTGACCTGCGTTTTCAGGGCTTCCCCACCCTGTGCTTCCTTCTTTCCCATGAGGTGGTCCAAATCACTCGTTGACGTCTTCTTTCACTTGCTGAGTTGTCCACAATCTATCTTCCTTGCTGATCTGTCATCCTCAATCTTCTTGTTCAACGACTATCTTTCCCTTACTTCGCTCATTTTCTGCTTCTTTGACCACTTCGACCCAATATCAGTCAATGTGCCTTCCGCACAGTTCATATTTCGCCTTTCTTCCTTAATATTTTATTTCTTCCATAACCAAGGGCCAACAATCAATGATCTATTTTTCTTCCCAGATCTTTGCACAAATGAACAAATGCTTCTCGGAGTCTTCTGCTGCATCTCCTCGAAATTCTAGTAATCTCATGGTGGGATCATGTCCTTCCATCCTGAATGATGAACTACTACCTCCGTGTGGTGTAGATACCTGATTAGTGCTACTTGAACTGGCTCCTCCAGTTGTTGTTCCTTGTGTAGATGTACTTCCTGCTATCTGACTGCTTCTGAACTTCAGTTGTCTAAACGGTGGTGTTCTCTTTGGTGTATTAGTCGCACATGGGTTTATGGGTTCCACACTGACATTAATATGGATAGGATGGATGCCTTCTCTTCCCATTTTTGGACCTCTTGTCTTCCTCTCATATGTTGCGAGAAGGATTTCCTCAATCTTCTGCACAACCCGAAGATCCTCTACTTCTTCCTCATCACTCGCCAAGCCTTCCCTCGTGGCTATGGCTCTCTTCTTGGTATTCACCTTTTATTGGTAGGGTACTCCGCTACACGTCTTTCCAGTTGTTGCCATGATATTCTTGATCTGGTCGTCCTCCATCATGATTGGGTCCAAGGGTTCCCCCTTCTTTCCCTTATCCTTTATTCCTTCCATTTCTCCTCTTTCTGTCAGTGGTTCCCCCCTTCCTCTATGGATGTAGGGAATTTTAGCTGCCTGACTCCATTATCATTACACCTTTGTTATATATTAGTATCTTAATAAAAGTATACAGGGATTGAATGTACCTTCCTTGAGGTCCATGTAAAAAATCTTGCTCCGCTGCACTATACGAATTCGTTGTATCGACTGCAAAATTTGTTATAAACCCTACCACAATACTGTCAAGCCAAAAGTCTACTGCACGGGTTAACTTGTTGTTCACCTGTTGTAGCTTCTCAATCTGTATCGAGGTCCACTCTAACTGTCATATCTGGTTCGTTGCATGGTTATCCTTCAGCCTTAGTATCCACTCCTACAATAAGTGTGGAAAATCGCAGAAAAAGACTTCATGCAAATCAACAAACACGTATTTGTCCAGATATTTGCGGGGTGTTATTCTAGGGTTTCTATTGTCTTTCTGTGCAAACTCTAGCTCTTTCATTCTCAACCAAATTTCGATCTTTGATTTTGTGGGATTCCACGGTATCAACATTCTCTTCTAATGGCTCATTGGTCTCTGCCCTAACCCTTTCTTAATCTGCCTCCGACATATTCTCGACTTATCTCCTCTACTCAATCCTCTCATGTTCCTACCTACAACAACATAACCATTTGTTGGTTATCGTTATTCCTTTATACTGTCTGAATTTGTATTGACCCAGGGTTCATGTCTTTTGGGTTTCCAACAAAGCCTCTAAAACTATTAGCCCTCCTAGTGAACCAGAAGGCAACACAACACACATAATGTGCTACACAGTCTCACCCGAGATAGCTTTAATGGGTGGCTGCAAGACTCATGTGTTTACAACCTAGGATTGAGCGCGAGATATGGGGTCTGTATTCTGAACCATTTATTATAACTTGTGATTGCAACCCATTGTTATCCACGACTGTGCAGTAAATCTGATAGCTTATTCCCTCAATATCGCAACAACATTTAAACAAGAAAGATAATAACTCATTCATTCAATGTAATAATAACTGTTGAAGATAGGAAAGATATACATTCATTCATCACACAACACATATATTACTGTGGTTTACCCCCTCCTAGGCTATGTACACAAAGATTTGTCTCTTGGCTCTTTATTATGATGGTTCTGTGTATCCAACGCTGCACACGTACAACCCTTCTTAGTCGGGTAAGATCTATATGAGGAGGACTAGATCGTACCAGGCTCCATAGCCTGTGATCTAACCCTCAAGATCTACCCTCCTTTTTCTCCTCTAGCTCAACATCTTATACAAAATAGATCATACAAAAAAACATTACCTATCGTATCGACTCATGTGTATCACTATATTAGCAACAATACTCCGAGAAATACAAAAACCAACAATACTGATCATCTACCGAAATCAATCCAACTAAACAATGTAAGAACCAACCCCCTATGATACCTAGGTATTGATATTTATACATTTCAGGCTCTTCAACCATTACAATGCATTACCAAAACCCTAACCCTACTGTCGTTAGATCTTCCTCCCATGAATGCGTGTTGTTCTTCCTTCCCGTTGTTACCTTCCTTGCATGTGCGCGTGATGTGCTTCCTTCTAGCTGTTACCTTCCTTGCATGCACGCGTGTTGTGCTTCCTTTCAACTGTCGCTTTCCTTCTGCATGCTTTCTTTCCCAAAATCATCTTGCTTTTTTGCCTCGGCATGCTGCTAATATGGACATAGACACCCTTTCCATAATAGAAGAAGCCTCAAGTTTGTATTCCATTACATATTCCATTCCTTTGTGGTTGGAATAAGCTCGCCATGAATGGAAAAATGACAATAGTACGAGACACAAAATACATTGTATAAAAGAAGGGTTGAACTCTATGGAACATTTGGAGTGGAAGAGAGATATTCTCTAGTGAAAGGGTACAATATTTTTATACCCTCAATCAAAGTCGAAGCAACAACTATTACAGGAGTCTCATGACTCTTTGATGGTAGGACATTCATGGTTTCTTAAAACATATCAAAGGATATAAAAAATTAGTTTTAGGAAGGAATGAAGAAAGACATTAAAAAAATCGTAAGGGAATGTCAAGTTTGCCAAAGAAATAAAGGAGAAACAAAATAAAACTCTAGGGTTATTCAACCTTTATGCATACCTAATAAAAAATGGGAAGATATATCAATGGATTCTATTATAGGTTTACCAAAATCGGAAGGTAAGGATGCCATATTTATGGTCGTGGATAGACTCACAAAATATACACATTTTGTGGAATTCAAAGTACATATACTGAAAGTCAAGTAGCAAAAGTGTTCATGAAGGAAATTCGTAGACTTCATGGATTTCCTAAAGTAGTAGTAAGTGACAGAGATACAAAATTCACAGGACATTTTTGGAAATAATTATGGAAGATGAGTGGAACATCACTAGCTATTAGCTCAATATATTATCCATAAATAGATGGTCAAACATAAATAGTTAACAAATGTTTAGAAATTTATCTACATTGATATTCTTCAGACAAGCAATCTCAATGTGTGAAGTGGCTTCCTCTAGCAGAATGGTGGTATAATACCACCTATCACACATCTACTAAGTTTTCCCCATTTGAAGCCCTTCATGGATATCTAGCTCCTAGTATCTCATACTTTTTGTAGGACCATTCCAAAGTGGAGGCAATAGAGTCACATATGGAAAAGACTAAAGAAACCTTGACTATTCTTAAGGAAAACCTTCAAATCGTATAACAGAGGATGAAGTAGCAAGCAGATAAACATCGAAGTGAAAGACAATTTCAGGAGGGTGATTGGGTATTTTTGAGACTGTAATCTTAGAAGTAATATACTCTCAAATAGAAGAAAAATAAGAAATTAACTCCAAAATTTTATGGCTCTACAAGAATATTTGCAAGATTGGACAAGTGGCGTATGAGTTATATTTGCCTTCTTCTTGCATTCATAAGGGTTTTCACGTATCTTGCCTAAAACAAGTTTTGAGACAAACTATGTCAGTGCAGACCAAAATTCTAGAATTATATGAAGAAGGGAAGTTGATTCTTGAATCGAAAAAAGTTATAGATAGTCGTTGTATATCTTTATGAAATAGAACCATTATGGAGTACCTAATCAAGTGGAAGACTATGCCTCCAGAAAAAGCTACATGGGAAATGAGCAGTTCATGAAGAAACACCCTCCATTACAAACTTTGAGGGAAAATATTTTTAAAAGAGAGGGGCCATGTTAAGACCCCTAAGGCCCTATGTTAAGGCCCTAACACTAATTTATTATTAGTTTATTAGTTATGATTAGGTCGGTTTTGTAGTAGGTTACATCATACTCATTTTATCTCCTATTTATAATAAAGAAGAATCATGTGTATAAGCATCTCATCTTGTATTAGTGAAGTAACATAATAAAAAATAATGCAAGAAGGAGTTATTGAAACATAAGAAAAGTA
>ML798055.1:347920-370465 GCA_009831015.1 Picea engelmannii | reverse complement strand
GTCGAAGTTAGACCGAAAATATTTGTGTCTAATATTTTCTGAGTTTTGCATATTGCTGATATTTAATTTCTGCATTGAAAATGATGTTCATTATCCTCATGTTTCAGTTCTGAAATTTATTTTCAGTTCAGAAATTTATTTTTCTGTTAAGTTTTTTAGATGCTGAAACACCGCTGTAGCTTATGCTGAAACACCAGGCTGTAGCATAAGCTGAAACACAGTGCTGAGTATATGCTGAAACACTGCTGTAATAGATGCTGAAACACTGTTGTAATAGATGCTGAAACACTGCTGTAGTAGATGCTGAAACACCGCTGTGAGCAGATGTTGAAACACCAGGCTGTAGCATATGCTGATGCTGAAACACCGCTGTGAGCAGATGCTGAAACACCAGGCTGTAGCATATGATGAAACAGTGCTGAAACTGAATTTAGCATTTAAATTTGACTGAAAAATCAGCGAGACTGAAACTGGGTGGGATTTTGAAATATTAACAGGATACTAGGCCATATGAGCAAGAAAGGGCTCAAGATACTGATAAACCATAAGTTACTTCCAATTTTGAATTTCTACAAGCATTTTGTTTTTGGGAAGCAATGTAGACAAAAGTTTAAAACATTCAATCATAAAAGTAAATGTATCCTTGGTTATATTCATTCAGATGTTTGGAGGCCATCCCCTATAGTTTCTTTTGGAGGATAATAATATTTTGTGACATTTATGATGATTACTCTAGAAAGGTGTGGGTCTATTTATTAAAAAAGAGAGTTGATGTGTTGAATGTATTTAAGAAATTTAGAGCTTTGGTCGAAAAGAGAACCGATAGGTCAATCAAGTGATTGAGAACAGATAATGGAGGTGAGTCCATATCTTTGGAATTTGAAAATTATTGTAAGGAAGCTGGGATCAAAAGGCACATAACCACTATTTTTACTCCTCAATGAAATGGTGTTGTTGAACGAATGCATAAGACTCTTTTAGAGAGAGAAAAGAGCATGCTCAGTAATGCCAAGCTACAACAAGAGTTGTGGGAAGAAGCAATATTTACAACATGCTATCTGGTAAATTAGTCACCATTGACTGCAATAAACTGTAAGATTCCAGAAGAGGTATGGACATGTCATTCATGTGATTATTCAAATATGGATTTTTTTGGTTGTGATGCTTATGCTCTTATTTCTAAAAATCAACGTTCTAAGTTAGACCCTAGATCAAAGAAGTATGTCTTTGTTGGTTACGGTGATAGAGTTAAGGGATATAGATTGTGGGATCCTATTTCCCATACACTCATCATAAGTAGAGATGTAGTATTTGATGAATCCTCTCTCATAAAATCAGACATGGTAGAAGTTTAAATGAAACGAGAAAAAATACCACAAATTCAACAGATTCAATTGGAGACTTAGCGATTTACAATAAAGGAGTAGCATGAAGAAGTTCCAAAGGAAGAAGATGAGGATGCACAAAATTTCTAGTAAAATGTGGAAATGCCACAACCATCTCTAAGGAGATCTACGTAGGTCAAGAATCCTCCTATAAGGTATGACGATTATGTTTCATCTATGGCTTTGATTTCTAATGAGGGGGAACCTAGTTGTTATCAGGAAGTAATGGATGGAACTGAAAGTGCCAAATGGAAAATAGCCATGAAAAAAAAATGGATGGCTTAGAGAGGAATAAAACATTGGGACTGGTAGAAGGGTAAGAAAGTTGTTGGTTGTAAGTGGGTCTACAAACTGAAAAAGGGTGTTGATGATAAAGTTGAAAGGTATAAATAAGTACTGATGGAAAAAGGGTATTCTCAAAAGGAAGGTATTGATTTCCATGAATTTTTTTCACCAGTTGTTAAGCTTGTTTCAATTTGTGTTGAGTTAGTAGTAGTTGCTTTACTTGATCTTGAGTTAGAGAAAATAGATGTTAAAACAACATTTTTACATGGAGATTTGGATGAGTAAATACATGTGGAATAACCATAGGGGTTTGTTCAGGATCACAAGAAAACACTTGTTTGCAAACTTATGAAGCCATTGTACTACATGAAGCAGTGTCCCAGGAAATGGTACAATAAGTTTGATTCCTTCATGATGACCCAAATTTTACAAGAAGTGAGTATGATCATTGTGTTTACTCCAAAAGTTTAAATGACATATTCATTATTTTGGTATTATATGTTGATGATATGCTTGTAGCAAGAAAAATCATGGTAGAGATCAATAGGTTGAAGTATCAGTTGGCTAGAATGTTTGATATGAAGGATCTATGAGCAATAAAACAAATCTTGGGCATAGAAATACATAGAGACAAGAAAATGGTAAGCTATGGTTATAAAAACAAAGGTACGTGGAGAAAATACTCATGAGATTTAGTATGAATAAAGTGAAACCAATAGATATCCCTTTGGCTTCTCATTTCAAGCTTTCTTCAAGTTTATGTCCTAGTAATAAGGAATAAAAGGATTATAAGTCTTGTGTATTGTATGCTAATGTAGTAGGAAGTTTGATGTATGTGATGGTAAGTACAAGACCAAATATTTCACATCCAATTGGTGTTGTTAGTAGATACATGGAAAATCCAAGTAAAGAGTATTGGGCATTAGTGAAATGGGTGCTTCAATATTTGAGAGGCACAAGTGGTAATTGTATCACCTATAATGGTTGCAGTGGTTTAGTCTATGGTTATGTTGATTCATAATTTGCAGGTGAATTGGACAAAAGAAGATCTACTTCAGGTTATGTCGTTACTCTTGTAGGAGGACCTGTTAGTTGGATGTCAAAGATTTAAAACATAGTTTCTTTATCCAATACAAGGAATAATATAAAGCTTCCTCACATGCTTGCAAGGAGGCAAATTGGTTAAAGGGTTTGTTGGGTGAGTTTGGAAAGATGCAGGACAAGGTGAAAGTATTCTGTGATAGTCAAAGTGCTATTCATTTGGTTAGAAATCCAACTTATCATAGTAAGACTAAGCATATTTCTATTAAATATCATTTTGTAAGATAGGTTATTGATGAAGGTGGAGTATCACTTGAGAAAGCCCATACTCGAGAAAATTGTTCTGACATGTTTACAAAACCATTTTTTTTAGCGAAGCTACAATGATGTTTGACTTCTCTTGGCTTGCAGAAAAGGTGATGAATGAACTTGGGCAAGGTATCATGTAAATTGTTGTCAAGGTGGATATTGTTGAACATATGACAACATATCCAACTGATTGGCGAGTTGAGAAAGATTTCAACCAGATCATAACCATTTCACCAAGATAATTGGATCTAGTAGTTAGAGAATTAATCACAAATTGTGGAATTTTATGATTATAAATCTATATCCCATAGAGGCAATTTGGGGAATGGATTGTAAGCCCATGAGAATCTGTAATCTCCTTATATCAACAATAAAATTCCTTATTTCCATTGTCATGTGGATGTTTCCCTGCTAAGAGATTTGCCACATAAGTTGTTGTCTCTTGTGTGATTGTGGTTTGCCATTTTCTTTATTCTCTGTTTGTAAATTCATCTTTATGTGATCTTAAAGGCTCAACACAGAGGATTCCTAAAAGTTGATGGAAAATTACACTAAGTCAATGTTTGATTTTGTTAAGTTACAAGACACAATGAGCACCTGACCATTAGAGAGGATATTGCCAACTTTAAATGATTAGTAATGTCTAGTAACTACATCGAATTTTATAAAGTTGTGAACAAGATTACTCTAGAGGAAACATATCGGGGCACAAAGTATATATAAGATATTACAAAACAACCACTAGTACTCAAGGAGGATAAGACAATCATGGACAATTTCTATAAGAAAATATCATCTTTCTTAGTCCTAATTGAACTTACAAAAGCATGAGAATCCTGAGGAGGATGAACTAATATCTTTAGTGGTAACATGGAAGAAAATGATCTTTGAGTATATGGTACAATTTCCACCAAATAAAGTACCCGAGATGAGAGATACATCTATGCCAAAGGATGAAAAGGATAAAAAAACATTATTTGAATCAAATCCTCTAAAAGTAACGACATCTAAGAATGCCTCATAACACAATTTTACAAAACATAAATCTCTGAGATTAGTGTCCTCAATAAAGGAGGGGACACCCAAATCTACATAACCAAATGACATAACACCATCCAAGAGTGAAGGAATCACATAGCTACTACCTATAACAATGGATCAAGAAATTATAAGGATGAGAAAATCTGATCTCATCTACATTAGAACACAGTGGACATTCAACACCAAGATGTATAGGACTCATTAATGGAAAGGCTTATAAAGCCACATGTATAACACTAGTAGATGCTCATGAATGTAAACAAACATAGGGACATAATTAACAAACATGATATGGACATTCAACACCAAGATGTATAGGACTCGTTAATGGAAAGGCTTATAAAGCCACATGTATAACGCTAGTAGATGCTCATGAATGTAAACAAACATAGGGACATAATTATCAAACATGATAGACCATATGACAAGGAAGGCATATTTCCCTAGGGCCAAGTGATGCATGGCCATAATGAAGAGGCTAAAAGGATATGGATTGTAATGTACAATAAGTCCACTATTACTAACTAGTAGGTGTAGAAGCAGAAGTATAAGTACTAACTCATGAGGATTAGACTTTATGAGAAGAGATTATTTATGAATATATGGTAGAGACAACATTGGAGGCACCAGAAGGACAATTAAAGGACCCCCCAATATGAATAAGAACAATATAAGAACCCCAACAACAACCCCAAGGACATTATAAATCCAAAGGAAATTCAAAGTACCTTGGACATTTTCTCTTTGTAGTATGCTATACATACAATTTTGATAGCAACATCAAAACAAGGTAGCCAAGAGACTAATTTTTTTAAAGGATTGGATAAATGTTGGATGGGAATTTACCCCTTCAATTATTTTATTTTTTCCTTTTTATAATGATTAGGTACACTAGGTCCACATAGTGGGATACATTTAATGCATAGAAATATATGGAATTCAATTAATTTATAGGAAAAGTAGAAAAATGTAAGTTGAATTGTGAGTCTATAAGAAAGTACACTTAGAGTTTGAGTTGGTTAACTCTTGTTATGTTGATGTGGGTATGAATCATGGTGACTGTTCATAAGAACAATCTGGTCATGGTGTTGAAATGGTTCTATATATGTAATATTTCTTAGATGATATGGATATTCTTAGTTGGACACTAGGTTTTCTCAGTGTACTTAGGTTCCAACTATAAACATTATCACTTAAAGTGGATTGTTGTAGAAATTTGCAATAGTTTATTCATTCTATTGATATATGGTAGCTACTAATATTCCTATTATTATGTCTTGCCATGATATATTAAGTGTAATATAACAATTTCTAATAAGCATGTGTTGTTACAAATATCCCTAATAAGTATTTTCTTATGTTAATCTTTATCTTTGTAAATTAATGTGTTCAAACCAAGTATAAGTTAATGCATTTGACATGTTTATGTGTATGATGAGGAAATATCCCACATCGGACAACTAATAAGTTCAACAATCTAATCACCCCTCATTATTAGAACATGGTTATTCATGTAGAGACACACTCTACACAACATAATAACTAACACAATAATAAACCAAGGAAACATAGTAAAACATATGACAAGAACTAGACTCACATATTTTAATAGATAAGACACTTGAAGAATTAAGGTCAAAACCTGGGAGTATTGACATAGTAAGGACTATAAATAAAAAGATAATAGAGAGCACACAAAAGGGAAAAGTGTAGATAAGAAGCACATGACTATAAACCAAGGAAACATAGTAAATCATATGACAAGAACTAGACTCACATATTCTAATAAATAAGACAGGGTCAAAAATTGGGAGTATTGACACAGTAAGGACTAGAAATTAAAAGCTAATAGAGAGCACACAAAAGGGAAAAGTGTAATAAGAAGCACATGACTATAGTCAATAAAGTATGCACTAATGGAACAAGTTCTCAACACTAATTAACCATAGGAGTTATGAAGATTAATTTAAAAAGGAAGAATGATGGAAAGAATGACAACTAAGATGAATTCATTTTAGAAGGACTAGAATTGGATTCTAATACAATTACATATAGAGTAGAAGGTATTTAAATGAAGGTGTTTTAATTAACCATAGGAGTTATGAAGATTAATTTAAAAAGGAAGAATGATGGAAAGAATGACAACTAAGATGAATTCATTTTAGAAGGACTAGAATTGGATTCTAATACAATTACATATAGAGTAGAAGGTATTTAAATGAAGGTGTTTTAATTAACCATAGGAGTTATGAAGATTAATTTAAAAAGGAAGAATGATGGAAAGAATGACAACTAAGATGAATTCATTTTAGAAGGACTAGAATTGGATTCTAATACAATTACATATAGAGTAGAAGGTATTTAAATGAAGGTGTTTAAAGGAAACCCATGTCTAACAACCACCACATGTCGACTAGTTACTCGTTCAGGTGGATGTTTACTCACCAATGGTCATCACTTAATCATTCCTTTCATTGTCTTCTCTCTTTGAAATGCCAACCATTGTGGGCCTTACTATGTTGAAGTGTTTTAGGATGCAAACTATGAGCAGGGAAAAAAAGTGGTAAAATGTTGGTGAAGTAATGTATAAGAGGAGTACCCCACATGGCTGTTTCAAGGTTGTAAGATGTGGGATATGAGAGAGGAGTCATAGAAGTGCACATTATGACATATGTAAGAAGAATCTTCTAAATGACCTAATTCTGGACTGTAGGACATGATCTATTGTGGATTATGGGACATGGAAAGAAAGTTCATGGAACATTTGTCCAAAAACCTATAAGAGAATTCTTAACAATTTTTTTTAAAACTTATAAAATATAAAGAATGAGTAAGCTTTAAAATAAAATAAATAACTCTTTTTCCAAAACACATATTATATAATTAAAAAAAATTATAAATATAAAAGGATTTAGAATTACCACTTAAATAAACAAACTTTGATTTTAAAATATTTTGAAAACATATTAAACATCCAACTTTAATAATAATAATGAGATTAAATAAATAAACTTTGATTTTAAAATATTTTGAAAACATATTAAACATCCAACTTTAATAATAACAAGGATGCGTGGCAGCGTAGTCCCTGCAAACTAGGCTAGAAAGAAAAATTGTGGAAAATGGGGTTGAATTGTAAATGAAACGAAGTGTTCAGTGCAAAATGCATATCACGGAAATGTTGTGTGAAACATGTATATCACAGATAATGGGGCAAATGTAAATGACGTTTGGCAGGCAGAGAAACATCTATTTTTTGAAAGTATATAACAAACATAATTTTTTTGAAAGTATATAAGAAACTACAAATTTGTTGACAGTGGAAGAATAAATTTGGAAATTTAAATGCATTTTCCATATGGACTGGTGAAAGATAAAAATATATGAAGACATAAAATTAAAAGGAGATAAGAAATATAAAAATTTAAATGCATTTGTGAACATGGGGTATAAGTAAATGACGCTTACATTGTAGAGCACCATTTATTTTGAAATATATAAAAAAAATACAAGTCTGTAACATATAAAAAATTAAATGCAATTGTCATACAAACTGGTGAAAGATAAGAATAAAAATCTGTAACATATTAAAAATTAAATGCATTTGTCATAGAGACCGGTGAAAGATAAGAATAAAGTCTACAATATATACAAATTTAAATGCATTTTTATTTGAAATACGTCAAAAAATAAAAGTTTGTTACATATTACTGAAAATTTTGAAATATACAAAGAAATTAAAGTCTGTTACATATAACCTGGAATTTCAATGTGTTTGTCATGTAGATTGGGATTGGGGCTCCCGCGGACCATTACAAAAATATGTACAAGAAACGAGATTGTGGAAAGAAGATAAAGTGCAACACCTGCAAAAAACAATAAATGGAAAGGTATAAGTGTTTGCCTATACATTTGTATTTAAGAAACTGGAATAACTTGGTTGATAAACAAAGCAGGATGTGATCAGTAAACTTACAGTGAGGGTACATATGAGCACTTTGGCTATTTGCTTGAGGATTCTATTTCATTGATGTCGCCGACGACTGCAGTTTCAAGGATGTCCTCGACGACTGTTGGAATGATGGCAATTGCCTGTTGGCTTTTTTGGTCGGCCTGTTTCAATTGCCTTTCGAGCCATTCTTCAATGTAGCTTCTCATTGAGGCGACGTTGATCTCATTCTGGATTTTTATGTTGAAAAGATTGTTTTCTAATTCCCGGAATTCGATAGAAAGATTACAGAGAGCCTGATGAATTTCCTCATTCTGTACTACATATTTGACTACCCAGTCGTGGACATGAGCTTGATCAAATTGAAGGATGCTATAAAAATTTTCTAGAGACAAGGCCTTAAACATAACAACTTGTTTATCAAACTCTTTCCTGGTTAAGGACAAGGAGTTTGCAATTAAGTCAAGGTCTTGGAAGTCGTTGGTTTTCCCAGCTAAGTCTATATTTGACAGCCTTGTGAATAATTTATCTTTCTTCGATATGGCTTGTTCACATGACTGAACAATGAGATGCAGGTTCTTCACTTTTTCTTTCCAACATGCATTCAATTGACAGATCTGGTTTTTGGATGGAATATCTTCTTCTCTTCTTTTTGTTTCTGTCATATTGTTGACAATCTTGCCAAAAAGAATGATCGTTTTAAAAAAAAAAATCTTCATCTTTTAACTCGGCCTGCAAAAGCTGGAGCAAACTATGTGCCCTGGTTCCAAGGGAAGTGATAGTTTGTGATCTTTTCCACACCTCGGTAACCAGTTCCATTCTTTTTTTGATATTATTCTCCACATATCCTTTATAGGATGCAAGCAGGGTGGAGGATGCTTTTACATTGGGTGCAGGGGTGCCAGGCATGACTATTGCCAAAGGATTGACAAGCAATGGCATAGGAATGAAAGCGTCTTCCAATTCCTTGACCCGATCCTTCAGTCTGGCATTCTCGGTCTCGATGCCTCCAATGGAATCATGAAGTGCTTCTTTGCTCGTGGTGTGAAGTTGACAGATTTGGGACAACTACATGTTTGCAACGTCAACCTCTGAATGAGATTTTCCTTTCTTATTTTTAACATCTTTTTTCTCAATTATCAATTTTTTGGACTGGTTATCAAAAACAACGCTCTGGAACACGAAGGATTCATCTTTGTCAAAATTTTCGGTAACGGATATGTCCATTGGATGGCTATGGTGGATGGCGTCTTCGGGTTGATCAAGGAAGCGAATCATGCTATCCAGATCAGTGTCAAGTTCCATGTTCTTGCTCTGAATTTACGACTCTTCTACCTGCCCCAATTTTTTTTTTCTTTTCTTCTCAACTGGAAGCTTGTGAGAACTATTAATTTTAGAATGAGGAGGGTCATTATCTTCTCCTCCATTTGAAGAACACTAAGTTTCTTTGTTGTTGTGGTGGGCCGTTGGAGCAATGCTCCAGGATGTCGTACTTTTTGGAGTGGTATTTGCGGATTGAACACTCTTATCACTGGGGCCTTTCCCTTGGTGTGTGTACAATTTAGTGTAGCTTTGCACTGTCTCTACGTCACTGGCATCAGAGGAAGGACTGTTGTCGCCACTGTCTCTGTTTTTGGGCAGGTGTTTATTTAAAAACAATTACCGAGGCCAAGTGTTTGTAAATGTTGTCGAAATATATTATAGGGGTCGAACCCTCTTATAATTTCAACATATATTAGGTTGGAGATGCTAGAATGTGCTACGAAATCATCAATTTTGTTGACATTTTTCAACACGAACTCCCCTACTTTCCAAGGCAGAGGAATGAACTGTTTCTTTTTATTCTTTTGGAACATATAGAACCAGTAGTTGTATTGACGTGCTACTTCTGCAACAAACATTTTGTCCGTAATGTGACATGGAAGGAGAGTAGGCTGTTCCGTGGAGCCAAAAATTTGTATCATAGTGTAATTATCCAAAAGTTCGAGTGTTCCCTTCTTGTCCAAAAAACTAGTTGCCTGTTCATATATGCGGGGAGCATCTTATCCTAACAAAAAAACTTTGAAAATAGACATGAAGCCATTAAAAACCTCATAAAAACAGTGGGAATCCTTGTGCTTCCACAAGGCCTAGTACCAGAACGTTACTGGATGGAATTTGCAGTTGAAATTCTTGGACAAAGACAATTGCGGAAACCGAAAGGAATGCGCTATTGCAAAAACTAAATAGGACGACATATAAAATTTCTTTTCCCTTTTGTAGCTTGACAATTGGGAATATATTTCATGGGAAATTAACCTGCCCCAATAAAAAATGGCTTGTTCGTTGACTGTGAAATACAAAATATAAAGAGCCATACGGGAAATAGTTGGTGTGGACTCATGTCCCATTATTCTTGTAAACAACCAGGCAATTTCGTGAAATGGATTTCTAAATGAACTAACCTGCATGCTTGTAATATCTTCAGGAACTAGAAGTGGGTTTTCCAAAAAATGGGGCAAGAGGTCCAATCTGTTATTATGCTTTGCTAGGAACTGTTTGCAATCTTCTCCTCTGAACGTCAATATTGGCTCCAACAATTTTAGCATCTGGCGGAATACCTGAGGTGACAAAGAAACAGAAGAGTGGTCCCACAGTGGAATAATTATTTTCTCTGAAATAAATTTATCGGCACACCAAGAGACCAGGTCCTTACAGTCAAAAACCTCAGGGACACAGCCTGCATGAGCAATCCTGGAGGTCCAAATTACTTAGTTCTCTGTGGAAGAGGTTGAATAATAAGAATATGCCTTGGACCACTGGAAGTTCTAGTCCTCGTGCATGAAGATGTTCAGTGTATCTCCACAGAACTGCTGTCAAGCTTATGCCATAGGGTTATGAGAACATTGGTTTGCTGCAGATGATGGTTTAAATGAACCGTTAGAGCTGATAATGTAACTCTTCGCTAAATCTTGGATAAATGCTTATGAATGGGAAAGCTCCTCGAGCCTTTTGCTGATTAATGACAATCTGTATGGCTGCTGCATGATAAAATGTTAGCAGTAAAGATTATTTCTTGCATATTTAGAAATGCGAAGGTGGCATGTATGGCGAAGAACAATTATGTATTGGAGATTTCGTGAATGTGCGAAGGCCACGACGTGCGAACGAGATTTCATGATTTTGAAATCAACACTCAGAAGGGATAATATAATTCCCCAGTAAATTTTGGTTTAATGCACATCAATACGAGATCTCCTCAAGCCTTTCGCCCATCAATGCCAATTTATATGGTTTCATGATGACCTGTTAGAATTAAATGCCAGTAATTCCATATTTAGAAACAAGATATGTATATATAATTTTTTTTTCTTTTATTATAGACAAGTGCGAAGGTGACAGAGACGATGAAGAGCAAGGAAAGAATGGCGAGCTCTGAAAAGCGGTCGAATGAGATTAAAAAAAGGGTTACGGGGATACTCAGGACAACCGAGTGTTGCACGGTCAAATATCATGTATCAGAATTTTTGATTGCAAAATGTGTAAAATGGAAGAGATCATGATGGGGCAGTTCAACGACCGATTTGTATATTTGCGGAATTCCAGCAAAGTGGCTAAGTATGGAATAGGGAAATTGCTAATTGCATTCATAGCAATAAGATCTTATATATAATTGGCAACTGCTAATTGCAAATGGACGCGGGCAAAGCAAAAAACGACTAGGAATTGAATATTTCTTCAACCCACCAAACGGACGATCTGCCAAAGAAATTTGAAGAAATGGAGAAGTATGGAAAGTGGACAGGCGGGCTTCAAAATGGAGTGACAATAGTTCCATAAAATATGCGAGGACCCGACGGTTAAATTGTATTTATCAGAAGTTTTCAGTGCAAAATGTATACCACGGAAGTGGGCATGATAGGTGGACCGTAATACAGAAGAGGGTATAATCTAAGGGTGGTTGCAAATTTGTATATCCTTGTCGGTTGTCAATTTGTATAGTGCGGAACTGTGGGTGCTATTTGCAGGACACATAACTATAGAGGAAATGCTTTTCCCTTTAATATAGCTTCTGTGCCGCAAATGTGGTATGGCTCGTTTTAACACTTTTTCATCCGTAAAGAAAGGCAAACTTGAGCCCGCCAGGCCTGGAGACTGTCTGTCAAT
This sequence comes from Picea engelmannii, assembly GCA_009831015.1. Taxonomy (NCBI): domain Eukaryota; kingdom Viridiplantae; phylum Streptophyta; class Pinopsida; order Pinales; family Pinaceae; genus Picea; species Picea engelmannii. The sequence goes on along the minus strand of ML798055.1, from coordinate 358,309 downwards.
TTGTATATCGTGGAGCTCCAAATGTTGTTTGGAGGTCACGGAAAAGTAGAAGTGAAATGTTGACCCAGTCAGCGCACAACTTCGCCTGTCAATTTGTATATCGCGGAACTCTGGGTGCCAGTTGTAGGACACAGAACAATAGAGGGTCAATTTAAAGAAAGGGAAGCGGTTGTTGGAAAAGGGTGAATTCGCCAAGCTGTGCAGCAAGGCATTTTTGGGAAAAAAAGGATTAAGTAACCAGGAAAAGAAACTAGAGGGAATAAAAGAGTCAGAAAATAGAAAGGCAGAAGGCAGTTTTCGTAAGAGCGAATTGGTTTCAAAGAAGCCCCATCGTTGCAAAACCATCATTTTCTACTAATTGTCAGCAAATGCATTGCTTAAGATTAGATTTTATTGCAACATGTGTGTAAGTATGTTCTTCATACATTCTTCCATGACTGTAACATATTAAATTAACTACTAAACTTCATTTTCTACTAATTGCCAGCAAATGCTTTGTTGAAGATTAGATTTTATTGGAACGTGTGGGTGTAACCGTGTTCTTGATACATTCTTCCATGACTTCAACATATTAACGCAAGTATTAAACTTCTTGCATTATGAGTTTTTAGCATTAAAACTTAATAATTGCATGTCTAGAAACAAGAATAACGATTTTGCTGCAACATTGTACATTGGTGTTGCTATGTTCTATCTGCATTACGAATAGAATTGAATGTTGGTTTGAAACTATGTAATCCATTTTTTGTTTGCATAAAAGGTTGTTGGATTGACACAGTACATTGTCATATAATTGTTAGATGTTCCATCTTAGAAAAATTAACGTAAGTAAACACAATATCAAAGAAGTACGAGAGCACTGAACCATGGCAATGAGAACATGCGTTAAATCCAAAAAAGAAGCAACAATGAAGAGTCAAAGGAAAATATTTTTTAATAGCAAATCCATTTAAAAAAATACAAAAAACAACAAGTATTGTACATCTATCCTTAGAAATTGGACCTAGTTCTTCGGGCCAAAACATTGAACGTATCTGCGACAAACACAGGTATGGGATCCGCAGTATACAAAATACTTGCAGTTTTCTCCTCGATGAATCATCCTGTGCTGAAAATTATAGTTTTCAGAAGCTTCCCGTGAGGAAGAAGATGAAAAAAATTCCATGGAAAATGGAATAGCCCTTAGCTGAAACCGCCTTTGCATAGTCCAAAAAAATTCAGGAGCACAGGTTGCACGTGCAATTCCAGAGGACCAAATTAGTCCATTCTGGGTGGAAGGAGATGACTAGTAGAAAAATGCCTTGCAGCAGTGAGAGTTTTGGACTTGATTCCCGAAGATGTTAATCAATAATTTTTTGTCTTGAAATATATCTTTGGGAGCATCAACATATCATTGCTTTACAGTGAAACTCTTTCGCCCATAATGGACTAATTTGGAACTCTAGAATTCCTACTTTCGCGCTGCAAAGTGGATATTGCGTTAACCGTCAGTTTATTTTCTGAAACTCCTTTTGGTGTTGTCAGGACCGCCATCACCGAGATGGGAAGTTCCGTACGTTATGGTTGATTTCAATTTGGGCGCAGGAGTGGGAAGATTCTCTACATTGTCATCATCCATTGCAGTATCATCGCCCATCAGATCATCTTCTTCCGACTTGGAATTCATGAAATCAACTTATGTGATAGCCATGAATGCAACTGGGCAGGTTCTCTGAATAGGAAGGGTTGCCTTAGAATTCTTTGGCTTGAAATATATCTCTCGGTTTACCAAGGGACCATCTCCTTTTTTGCTCCTGGGCCGAGGGAGATGAATAATAAGAATATTCCCTGGAATAGTGGAACCTCTAGCCATTATGCCCCAATGTGTTTACTGTGTTTGGACATAACTGCTACCAGAAGTTATTAAGAGTTTTTGTTTTCTCAAGACGATGTTTGAAATGAAAATCGAGGAGGGATAATATAACCCTCGACAAATTATGGTTTAATGCATATCAATGGAATATCTCCTCAGGCCTTTCGCTGATCAATGACAAGCTCCAAAGTTTGTGCAGAATGAGTGGTCACCATCACAACTCACTAATTGCACAATTAGAAAAAAGTGTGAAGGTGGCGGTGACGGCGAAGATAGATTAAGAATTAGAAATTTCTTATAAGTGCCAACTCGCCGGTGCACAAAAAAAAATATTGCATCCTCTTTGAAATGAATACTTGGAAAGGATAACATACTTGTGCGCAAATCTTAGTTTAATTCATAGTAATGACAAATCTTCTCTGGATTTCTGGACATTAATGACAATCTTAACGGTTCCTGCAGGATGACTACTAGCATTAAAGCTTAATTATTGCATATCTGGAAACAAGTACGAAGGCAACGATGATGGCGAAACCAATTCCAAGAAATACCTAAGTATGGAAAGCGGTCGGGCGGTTTACAAAAGAAAAACAACAGAAGATATACATGGGAGACGTGAAGGGCTGATGGTCATATTGCATCTCAATGACAAATATCAGACGTTAATTTGTATTTCTACGGAGGCTAATCCGTATTAACTATTGGACATTATCTAAAGACATTTTAAATTATTAATATAAAATATTGATATTGTTCTATTAGCTACAAATAACACCGAAGAGTTCCACGATATACAAATTGATAGGCGGTCTTGCAAGTTGGCTCGTTCAACATTGCATTTCTATTGTTTCGTGTCATTCAAACAACACTCGGGTTGGTGGGTTCAAAATTGGCCCTTTGTTGTTCCGTGCCCTACAAATAGCACCCACATTTCTGTGATATACAAATTCACAAGCAGACTTGCCAGCTATTTGAATTTTAAGGGACTCGTATTCATTTCATAGCATAATTGGACTTGGGCTAATTTATATTCATTTCTTACAATATCAAATGGGGAAGCGGTCGGTTGGGTTGGTGATATAAAAGTAACTGAAATCTGAAGTCGTGAATCCGCCAACTTCCGCACCTACAAGTTTTCCGAAAAACAAGTAATACATACTAAGTATGTACTCTTATAAACTATGGACATGAAATTTTTATAGATCATGTATGGATCCGCCATTCCATATTTAGCCACTTTTTTGGATCGGGGGCTCTCGTGATGAAAAATGGGCCTCTATTGTTCCTCTCTCTACAAATAGCACCCACAATTCCGTGATATACAAATTGACAAGCGGACGTGCAGGCTGGCTGGCTCAACATTGCACTTTCATTGTTTTGTGTCCTCCAAATAGCATGCGGATTTCCGTGATATACAGATTGACACATGGACTCGAGGGCTGGCGGGTTCAATTTTTCCATTGTTTACAGATGGCAATCCCTATCAACTATCTAACATAGCTAAAAACATTATTTTAAATACTAAATTATTAATATTACATATTGATATTGCAGAATTTAATTAGATGACAAATTTTGTACAATTTGGTCGGGCAACTGATATAAAAGTTTTCCGACAAACGAGCCATACATAGTAAGCATGTACTTTTATAAAGTATGGACATGAGATTTTATAGAGCATATGCGGATCCCTCATTCCATACTTAGGCACTTTTTGGATCGCAGGTTCTCGGCTTGGCAGGATGAAAATTGAGCCTCTATTGTTCGTGTCCTACAAATAGCACCCAGACTTCCGCGATATACAAATTGACAGGCGGACTTGTGGGCTGGTTCGCTCAAAATTTCACTTTTATTGTCCCATAATGATTCCATATTAATTTCATATTTAGCTATTTTTTTGGATTGGGGGCTCTTGGGCTGAAAATTGGGCCTCTATTGTTCCATGCTCTACAAATAGCACCCACAATTCCACAATATACAATTTGACAAGCGGACCTGCGGGCTGGCTGGCTCACCTTTGGACTTTCATTGTTCTGTGTCCTCCAAATAACACTCGGAGTTTCGCGATATACAGATTGATAGATGAACTCGAGTTAAATTATTAATATTAAATATTGATATTGCAAAATTTAATTAGATGAGAAAGTTTGCACAATTTGGTCGGGCGAGTGATATAAAAGTATTCTGACAAACACACAATACATTGTAAACATGTACTTTTATAAAGTATGGACATGATATTTTATAGAGCATATACAAATCCCTCATTCCATACTTAGGCACTTTTTGGATCGCGGGTTCTCGGCCTGACGGGCTGAAAATTGAGCCTCTATTGTTCCGTGTCCTACAAATAGCACCCAGAGTTTCGCGATATACAAATTGATAGGCAGACTTGCGGGCTAGCTGGCTAAACATTGCACTTTTATTGTCCCATAGCGATCTCGTATTAATTCCATATTTAGCCACTTTTCTGGATCGGGGGCTCTCGGGCTGGGGGGCTGAAAATTGGGCCTCTATTGTTCCATGCTCTACAAATAGCACCCACAATTCCACGATATACAAATTGATAAGAGAACTTGCGGGCTGGCTAGTTCAAGATTGCACTCTCATTGTTCTGTGTCATCCAAATAACACTCATAGTTCTGCGATATACATATTGACAGATGGACTTGAGGGCTTGCGGGTTCAAGTTTGACATTGTCTACGGATGCTAATCCCTATTAACTATTGGACATTATCTAAAGACATTCTTTTGAATACTAAATTATTAATATAAAATATTGATATTGTACAATTTAATTAGAGAAGGAGGTTTGTATAATATGAAATAGGGAAGTGGTCGCTCGGTCGGGCTGGTGATATAAAAGTATGTGAAATCTGAATACGTGAATCCACCAACTTCCTTACCAAGAAATTTTCCGTAAAAAACGAGCAATACATAAAATCTATTTTTATAAAGTATGAACATGAGATTTTATAGACCATGTACTGTTCTCTCATTCCATACTTAAGCCAATCTTTGGATCGCGGGTACTCGGGTTGGCAGACTCAAAACTGGGCCTCTATTGTTCTGTTAGCTACAAGTAGCACCCAAGAGTTCCACGATACACAAATTGACAAGCGGTCTTGCGGGCTGCCTCGTTCAACATTACATTTCTATTGTTTCATGTCGTTCAAACAACACTCGGTCTGGCAGGTTCAAAATTGGCCCTCGTTGTTCAGTGCCCTACAAATAGCATCCACATTTCCGCGATATACAAATTGACAAGCAAACTTGCCAACTATTTGAATTTTAAGGGACTCGTATTCATGTTTATATTCGTTTATTACAATGGGGAAGCGATCGGTCGGGCTAGTGATATAAGCAGACTTGGGCCAGTTTATATTTATTTATTACAATATCAAACAAGGAAGCGGTCAGTCGGGCTAGTGATATAAAAGTAACTAAAATCTGAAGTCGTGAACCCACCAGCTTCCGCACCTACAAGTTTTCCGAAAAACGAGTAATACATAATAAGTATGTACTCTTATAAACTATGGACATGAAATTTTTATAGATCATGTACGGATCCACCATTCCATATTTAGCCACTTTTTTGGATCGGGGGCACTTAGGCTGAAAATTGGGCCTCTATTGTTGCACGCTCTACAAATAACACCCACAATTCCATGTTATACAAATTGACAAGCGGATGTGCGGGCTGGCTGGCTCAACATTGCACTTTCATTGTTCTATGTCCTCCAAATAGCACTCGGAGTTCCGTGATATACAGATTGACACATGGACTTGAGGGCTAGCAGGTTCAAGTTTGCCATTGTTTACAGATGTTAATCCCTATCAACTATATAACATATCTAAAAACATTATTTTCAAAACTAAATTATTAATATTAAATATTGTTATTGCAGAATTTAATTAGACGAGAAAGTTTGTACAATTTGGTCGGGCGACTGATATAAATTTTTTTCAACAAACGAGCAATACATAGTAAACATGTACTTTCAGAAAGTATGGACATGAGATTTTATATAGCATATGCGGATCCCTCATTCCATACTTAGGCACTTTTTGGATCATGGGTTCTTGGCCTGGCGGGCTGAAAATTGAGCCTCTTTTGTTCAGTGTCCTACAAATAGCACCCATACTTCCACGATATACAAATTGATAGGCGAGCTTGCGGGCTGCTTGGCTCAACATTGCACTTTTATTGCTCTATGTCCTCCAAAATAGAAATCGACAGGACTCCGCGACTGGCGGGTTCAAGATTGCAATTGTTTAGGGATGGTCATCCTATCTAACTTTATCTAAAAACATTATTTTCAAATACTAAATTATTAATATTAAATATTGATATTGTACAAGTGAATTACATTAAATTATTAAAGGATGTTAAATTGCTTATTTAAAAAAAAATGAAGCAAACAAAAGTTTTTTTTTTTTTAAATTCTATCACCGCAAGCATAACAAGGACCAATTTGAATTTGAAGGTCCTCTTGTTCATATGATAACACAATTGCACTTCACACAATATATATTCGTTGATTTCAAATTATTCCAGGACATTAATTTTACCAAGTTCATCGAATAAGCAAAAATGTCAAAACAACGCCCAATTTGAATATTAAGGGCATGTTGTTGATATGTTAGCACAATTGCACTTCGCACACTATATATTCGTTGATTTCAATCTATTCCAGAACAATAATTTGACCAAGTTCATCGATCAAGGAAATCTGCTAAAACAAGCCACATAGTACATTTGCGTCACAATGCCATCGAAATTATTAGGCAGCTCTGCGGGCCAACTGCCTAAAAAATTCAATTATATTGTTTCGTGTCCTCCAAAGAAAAATTATTTTTAAAAATTTAGGATTTCGTCTTTTTTTCATATGGATTATTGAATAACTTTATATCTTAACTTTAAAAAAGGGGAAGTGAGTATAAGAAAAGATTTTCAAATTTTATGAAAAGTTAAAAAAATAGAAAATTTAGAAAAAATATTTTTTAATAAAATAATTTTCAAATTTTTAATTTTCAAAATTTCACATTATGGTAAATGAATTTTGAATATTAATGAAATATAACAAAATACACAAAAATATATTGGTTATGTACAAAATTAATCCAATAATTGAATTTATATTAATTTGATGTGTAATACGACCAAATGATTTAGCAAAAGATCCACGTGATTTAACCACATTGATAAACATAGAAACTTCATTTGTTCAAAAAGTGAAGTGAATTTATGAGCAAACTTCCGAATAATGGAATTATGAATTAAAGATAAATTGGATTTGGAAAGGGAAACCATATTTTTATTTAATTGAAATGAAATGGTATCTAATTCAAATGAAATGGTGAAATAAGGTGTACGTAGTCAATATATATATATATATATATATTTAAGTTTTTAATTATTTAGATCAATGAAAAAAACTTANAAAAAAAAAACAAAAAAAAAAAACAACTTAAAGCATAAATATTTAAAAATTGTAAAACTAATTAAGTTAAAATGAATTTTGGTTAAGTAAAAGTTATAATGTTAATATTTACTTTAAACATAAGATTACAATCAACATATAATCATTTTAACTCCAAATTTATCATGTGGTTAGAGAGATCAATTCTCTCAAGGTGCAAATCCTTTTTAAATTGCAAAAATTTGAGAAAAGATTCGTAGACACAGATCCATCCAATACTCATTGTCAAATGAGTTTTCAATTTGGTTCTGATGAGCAACAATTTGTATCAATAATCCACAAATAAGTGTATTCCAATGAATAAAAGATTTAGAGTCCAAATGAGGTGAAAAAAACATCAATAGGTTTATCACTTGTCTGGATGAATTTTGTTTGAAAATCATATCCATCATATAATAATTGCTTGTTATTATGATTTACATAAGAATTCATGTTTAATAATTTTATTGACAAACATATTTGTGTAGGGACAATGTTTGGCATATTTAAACGAAGATTTTAACACTCACAATACAAAATGATGCCGTAGTCTAAACGTTCTACAAAATGACTCTTTTTCAACGATATTTTCCGTGGACATTTGCCCAAAATTTGGCGAGAAATTGTTAGATCTATAGATTTGAGTGATTATTTCTGTATAATCCAAATGCCCCATGAGTTTTTCAGCATGTTAAATCCATTTTTTCATTCAAAAATGGATTTTAAACAACAAAAAATAATGATTTTGTGCAAATTTATATTGCCAGATTTTGGCGAAAAAACCATTTCGTAGAACAGTTAAACAATGCCCAAAAGGATACTCTCATCCTAGTCTCATCAAGTTGTTTACATGCTTTTTGACATTTGGAAAATATATCAACATTCAGATACAAGTTTGTAAGTGAAATCACGATAAGCTCGAATATTGAGTTAAGATGGATCTATTTTTAACTTTAGATTAGGGTTGACATTATATATATTTTATTTACTTAATATTTTATAATTTTTTTAAAATACCATGAGTCAACTCCATGTTGAACATGGATAGAATTACACATCTCCCTTATATTGGATTGCAGAAAACACTTCTCATTGCAACAATTGTTTGTTATTATTATTTGGTTATGATTTACTTTCCAACAGAGAGAATCGAATTGAAAACCCATTAGGCGATGACACTATAAACATTGAATGAAGAGGCTTGGAAGTAGCAATCATTTCCACATTGCATAGGATCCATTTTAATAATTTTATTAACAACCATATTTGTGTATGGGCAATGCTTGGCATATTTACACAAAGATTCCAACACTCGTAGTACATGTCAATACTCTTAGCCTAGTCTTATCAAGCCATTTATATGACTTTTAACATTTGGGAAATATTTAACAGTGAAACATCTATATAAGTGAAATCATAATAAGTTCAGATTTAGAGTTAAGAAAGATCTATTTTTAACTTGGTTGAAATTGTATAATTTTCTATTTACTTAATATTTTATCATTTTTTTTAAAGTGTCATGTGTCAGTTTCATGTCGAGCATGGATCTAATTACACATATCCATCATACTAGGTTGTAGAAAACATGTCTTACACAATAATTGAATATTAAACTTTGATTCAAAATACATAGTCAAATGTTTTTATGTATTTTTTTTATAAAAACTTATTTTTATACATATACAAAATTTTCAGTAGAAAATATAAATTAAACAAAAAATTAAATTATGATGATGATTGTTAATGTCCATTGAGACCAAATTTGGTCTTTTGGAGCTTAAGAAAGGTAAAGAATGACTTGGTTTGCTTTAAAATTTTATTTTTGCATTAAATTTTTTTAAAGAGAAGCATTCCTAAATCACCATAGTCTTGATGAGTTAAAAGGCTATGAAGTTTGGTATTGTAGCAAATATTTGAAATTGTGATATAATATGCGTGTACACATGACATTCTAAGAGAAAGTGATTTTCGTTTTCAACCCTCTTGGTGTCACAAAGATGACAAGTTCTTTCAACCCATGACGTTTTAGGAATCTTCCAATGCTCTATTTCACTATGGAGCTTGTGAGAGTTTGTTTTTATTTTAGCAAGATTGATTTTATTCTTTACTCTAAGTCAAAATAGAGAGATATTTTTTTATCTTTTAGATTAGGGTTGATCACCTCCTTATAGTATCTTAATTTTTTCTTATCCTCTAATTCTTTATCACACCAAAATTTCTCCTTAAATTTAGAAGTAATAATTTTTAATATCATTGTTACTATGAAGAGCGACCTCTTCCTTGATTCCCCAATGATTTAGACAAGACTTGACATCTTTACGCCAAACCTGCTTGAGTCGCAAGTAGGTTTATCTAAAATTTGAAGCAATTTTAGGAAGCCTCTTATCTTCTATGCTATTAATCTTGTTTTTGTACATTAGATACTTAATCATATCCATGTTTTCACTAAAAAAACTTTTATAAAAAAATAAAATTATATATATATATATATATATATATATATATATATATATATATATAATTTCAAAAAATAAAAACCCAAACATCTCAAATAGAAAACAATCTATATAATAGGAGTGGTAGGCATGGGGGATTATTTGTAATCCGAGAAGAAATTCAATTGCATTTTATGCTTGGGGATTAAGCTATGTCTCAAATATGCCTTTTGGGAAGGCATCTAAATCACAAAAGAACTGGGAGTTCTAAAGCTAACTATTATGGGTGAATCTTTGATGGTGATGAGGGTGATTATTAAAGGAAATATCACTGGAAACAATGTTTTCATTGGCATTATATCATGTTTCCTAGATATCCTTGATGATTTAGAAGAATATAACTTAACTTGTTGCACATCAAGCATGAGCATAATTTAGGTGCTGATTGTTGGGCCAAGGTCAGATAACCTCAAAAGAGAGTGAACTCATAGTTAATGGAACAAAGGGGATGTTTCACATTCCCTAATCAACATGACTAGTTCATTAATTCAACGGTACAAATGGCAAGTCGATGGACTAAATAGTCATGTGATTGAGAAGCCTACACATTTGTATGGCTTTGAAGTTGACGAGCACATA
>ML798055.1:334376-347870 GCA_009831015.1 Picea engelmannii | reverse complement strand
ATTATGATTTTGATGCCTTTCTTAAGTCTAAGAATAACATTGCACTTGGTTTTGGATTGAAAAAAGGAAAACTTTAGAATAATAGCCTAAGAGTGAGTGCAATGCATGAACGTATGCATGAAATTTGACTAAGAAATAATTATGAGTTGTTGCTATCACTTTGGAGAATAACATAACCTATCAAGGCGTGGATGCCACATTTTCAGCAAATAGGATTAGGGTGGGCAAAGAAGCAAGAAGAATTTGTTATTAAATAATGAATATGTTTTTTCATGGGTTTTCATAACTTAAATTTGCCTTTTCATAACTTAAGTTCGCCTTTTCATAACTTAAGTTCGCCTTAAGATATTCCATTAAATATTCATTCTGATAGAATTTATATTCTCACCATTACACATCAATAACATCATATCCCATTAATAAAAAAATCTCAATTCTAATAAATATTCCCCACCATTTCACATGAATGTCATCATATTCTTCACCTTTTAAAAAGTAAGCAGAGGAGAAACCCTACAATCATTATAAACTTAAAAAAAACCTTATTAAAGAAAATTTAGTGAATCATTATAAACTTAATAAATATTCCTCACCATTTCACACGAATGCCATCATATTCTTCACCTTTTAAAATGTAAGCAGAGGAGAATACCTGCAATCATTACAAACTTAAAAAAATATTATTAAGGAAAATTTAGTAAATCATTATAAACTTAAAAAATCTTATTAAGAAAAATTAAAAATTCCATTCTAGTAGCTATATTAAACATCATATTCTTCACCTTTTAAAATATATTCACAGGGAAGAGAGAAAACATGCAGGGAAAGAATAAGAGGTTTATAGTTGACTTATGCTTGGAATTTTGTTCACCTAACACAAATCATACCTCGAAAGTTATAATAAGTCTGATTCCAATTATGTTAAGTGTATTATTCCAATTATGCTAAGTGTATTAGCAAGTTTGATTTCAATTATACTAAGTGTTTTAGTACTAAGTTATTATAAGTATATTAGTTAGTTAAGATATTTAGTACTAAGTTATTATAAGTATATTAGTTAGTTAAGATATTTATAGTCATGTAAATCCATGATATGGTATTAGACGATGTGCTATCATGAGAATATATTATTTTGAATGGACATTGATTAAATAATGATGAACATTTAGGTTTTATGAAAACATTTTAGAAGTAAAATGAAAAGTTGAGCTTGTAGATAGATCACATTGTTGGTTGTGGAGTTTGATTATCCTCTTGATTCAAAGGTTTGTTTCAGTCATGCTTGGACCGCATTCCCTAATAGGGGGTGTGGAGGGGCTTTCCCCCCACAAATGTCACCAAGGGTGTCACAAAATTTCATAGTCAATTTGGACCGTTCATTATAAGGTCACATATCTAGCGGTACAAGTTAATTTAGGGGTTTTTCCCTTAGAAGGAAACCCTTTCTTATGAGGGAATTGTATTGAGGTTGTGTATTATGAAGAATATTGTATTCTGAGAGAGGAGACTATGAGAGAAAGAAGAGGAAGTTACAACGGGTGTGTTGTAGGTTGTATCCCTTCATTTTGTTGGATAATAAAAAGGAAGGACCTGCCAATTTCTCTAGTGGATGTAACCCACACTAGGTGAACCACATATATCTGTGTTTCTATTGTATTGTGTATCTTCTGTATTTTATTTCTGCATTTGTTTTATTTTATTGCTCTGCGATCTTGTTTTTCTAACAACTGGTATCAGAGTGAAATGTAACTCGCAGGAAAAGAGGGTTCCTGGTTCTAGTGGGAGAAATGGCGGAAGATGGAAAGTTTAGGGTCGAGAAATTTAATAGCCAAAACTACCAGTTATGGAAGATGCAGATGGAATATTATTTATATTAGAAGGATCCATTCCTACCATTGGGCAGAATGAAGGACGAAGAATGGGAGGTTCTTAACAGAAAGGCACTAGCAACGATACGATGAGCCTAGAAGCATCGATGGATTTCAATATTTCAAAAGGAAAGATAACAAAGGAGGCGATGGACGCATTGGATAAACTGTATGAAAAACCCTCGACGTCCAATAAGGTATTTCTAATGAAGAGATTATTTAATATGGAGATGTCAGAAGGTGGGTCTGTTGCATTTGATTTAAATGAATTTAATACAGTTACTAATCAACATAGTTATGTGAAAATGGACTTTGATGATGAGGTCAGGGATCTTAAAATATTGTGCTCATCGCCAGAAAGATGGAATGGTTTGGTCATGGTTGTAAGTAACTCTGTCTCTAGTTCAAACACTCTAAAATTTGATGATGTTGTTGGTGTTATCCTTAGATAGGAAATGCGATGGAAAAACACATGTGAGACATCAGGTAATGCATTGACTGTGGAGAATAGGGGAAGACAAAAGGATAGAGGAAAGGGCTCAAGGAACCATGGGAATTATAGGAAGGGCAGGTCCAAATCCAGACTGGGAAAGATAGAGTGCTAGAATTGTGGGAAGAAAGTACATTTGAAGAAATACTGTAGAGCTCCAAAGAAACAAAGAGATGGACAACAAGAGAAAAATCAGGAAGTAATTGTAACAGGTGATGTGTTACAAGATGCTTTGATTCTTTCTTTAGATAATATTTACGAGTCTTAGGTAGTAGATTCAGGGGCTTCATTTCATTCCACACCCCATAGGAAACATTTTCTAGATTATTTTCAAGGCGATTTTGGACAGGTTCATTTGGGTGATGATGCACCATTCAAAATTATTGGAATATGTAAGGTACAAATAAAGTAAAAGAATGGAAACAAATGGTTATTGAAAGAGGTGAGACATGTGCCAGATCTAAAGAAAAATCTAATTTCAATAGGGYAGTTGGMAAGTGAAGGTTGTATATATGTATTTACAGATAAGGCATGGAAGGTTTYCAAAGGATCAGTGGTGATAGCAAAAGGAGAGAAGGTAGGTACATTGTATTTATGCACTAGTAATACTGACTCTTCTATCTCTTTATCTTCTACAGKAGTGGATACAACACTGTGGAATCATAGGATTGGACACATGAGTGAGAAGGGGATGCAGATAATTCACAAAATAAATKTGTTCCCAGATCTTAAACAAATTGATTTGGATTTMTGTGAGTATTGTGTTTATGGAAAACAAAAGAGAGTCAGATTTATCAGAGTTGGAAAAGAAAAGAAGAGTGAAAGGTTAGATCTTGTGCATACAGATGTATGAGGACCAACTCAGGTATCATATCTTKGTGGCTCCCATTATTATGTTACTTTTATTGATTATGCAACTAGAAAAGCTTGGGTTTATTGCATTTAACAAAAATATGATGTTTTTGATACTTTTAAGAAATGGAAAACTTTGGTTGAGAATGAGACAAGAAAAAGGTTGAAGTGTCTCAGATCAGACAACGGAGGTGAATATTGCAACAAGGAGTTTGATGTGTACTGTTCATACCATGGGATTCGTAGAGAGAAAACAGTTCCAGGAACACCACAATAAAATGGTGTGTTAGAAAGGATGAACATGACAATCATGGAGCGTGCAAGGAGTGTGAGATTGCATGCAAGGTTTCCCTTACAATTTTAGGCAGATGCTGTAAATACTGTTGTTTACTTAATAAATAGAGGACCTTCAATCTCTTTGGATGGTGGAATTCCAGAGGAGGCATGGATAGGTAAAAAGGTAAACTATTCATTTATGAAGACATTCGGTTGTGAAGCATTTGTCCATATTGATAAAGGAAATAGAACAAAGCTTGAAGAAAAATCCAAGAAGTGTACCTTTATTGGATATGGTGTTAATGATTTTGGTTATCACTTGTGGGATTATGGAAATCACAAAATCATTAGAAGTAGAGATTTCATATTCAATGAGAAGTTCATGTCCAAATATCAGTGACAGGAAAAGAAACGAGAAAAAGAAAAATAAGAATACATAGTGCTTGATGAGATCACTGAAAAATAAATTCCAAAGGTACCATAAAATCAAAATGTACAATAATCAGAGAAACACGTACCTCAAACTCCTGCAAGTGTTGTTAGAACATCTACAAGGTTAAGTAGACCCCTTAAACGATACTCTCCTTCATTGTATTATTTATTGTTGACTGATTATGGTGAACCAGAAAGTTATGAAGAGGCAATGTAGGTAGACACTAAAAGGAAGTGGGAGCAAGGCATGCAAGAGGAAATGGATTCCTTGGTAAATAACTGGACTTGGGACTTGGTTCAGTTTCCCATGGGAAAAAGATCATTGCAGAATAAATGTGTTTATAGTTTGAAGGAAGAAGATGGAGGCAAAAAATGGTACAATGATAGACTTGTTGTAAAGGGGTTTGTACAAAAGAAAGGTATACATCTTGATGAAATATTTTCTCTTGTTGTTAAAATGACTTCAATTAGGAATATTTTAAGTCTTGTGGAAGTAGAAGATTTTCATATTGAGTAGATATATGTAAAAACATATTTTCTCCATGGGGATTTGGAGGAAGATATTTATATGCAACAACCACATGGGTATGAGGTCAAGGGGAAGGAAAATTGTATGCAGGTTGAAGAAGAGATTGTATGGCCTAAATCAAACTCCAAGGCCATGGTATTTGAAGTTTGATAGGTTTATGACAGAACAAGGTTATAGTAGATGTCATTCTGATCACTGTGTTTATTTTAAAAGGATAGAAAATGGAAGCTATATTATCTTGATATTGTATATAGATGACATGGTTGTTGCAGGGTCTAATATGCAGGATATAAATGTGCTCAAGAAGAAATTAGCTAATTCATTTTCGATGAAGGATTTGGGTGTTGTAAAGAAAATCCTTGGTATGAGAATAACAAGAGACGGGAAAAATCACAAATTGACATTGTCTTAGGATGAGTATATAGAGAAGGTGTTGGAGAGGTTTAGAATGCATAATGCAAAACCAGTTAGTACACATTTGGCCAACCATTTCAAATTAACTAAGGAAATGTGTCCCAAGACACAGGAGGAGATATAATACATGTTCAAGGTCCCTTATTCATTAACAATTGGCAGCTTTATGTATGCGATGGTTTTCACAAGACCAAATATTTCACATGTAGTGGGAGTTGTGAGAATGTATATGAACAATCCTGGTAAAGAACATTGGGAGGAAATAAAGTGGATTCTTAGGTACTTGAGAGGTACTTCTACTCATGCATTATGTTTTGGAGGTTAAGACACTATTCTACAATGATATGCTTATTCAGATATGGAAGGTGATAAATATAGCAAGAGGAGCACCACAAGGCATGTTTTTACTATAGGTGTGTTGAGCACTCAACACACCCTAAAAGCTTTGTGAAAATTTTCTCTTTTGGGTACCACTTTTTTTTTTTTTCTCTCTTTCTAAATTTAGTTAGTTGTGTAGGGATCATTAAGTTTTTTGTTCCTATGTTTTATCATCGATCACATTTGGATTGGTTTGGATTTGTTGAATAGATTAACTTCTCTTCTAAAGTACACTTGGAACTTTTAAATAAGTATACACAGCTAAAATTTTGAGCCATGCACTAATTATCGGCATCGACGGGATCTACGCAGTAAAATTGACCACATGATAATGACGAGCACCAGTTGCCGATTGCTAATGTATCATCGACATCGGGAGAATGGAAGAGTGGGTGCACCGATCACTGATTATATCTTGCAAAGAATTTGTCAAAATCTCGTCGATACACCATCGACATCGGGGAGGTACAAAAAGGAAAATGCTAACATCGACACACCTAATGAACCTCTGATCGCCAATTGTCGATATATTCAGGGTCGATGATATCCGAAGAAAACCTTAAAATGCAGAAAGTCTTTACTTCGAAACACCGCCGATCGCCGATCAGTAATATGTTTTCAGAATCAATGAACTCTGAGGGATGAAATCATGAAATAATGACCATAGAGACTCACCGATCACTGATCCTGAACATGTCATTGACATCTGCAAGATAGTCTGAGGTTCTTAGGGGCATGTATAAAGAAAATCCCTGATTCCGAAGAAACTTTTTAACGAAGGAGCCAAAATCAAACATCATGTGTCATGATCACCCTTCCAAGTTAGCATTTCCACGTCAACACTGTACGATAGTCAGATTCGACATCATAATTTTTTCTAAAAAATGAATTAACGGACGTTGTCTAAGAAAAACACCGATGTCGATCCACTTGTTTAAACCAGTAGAATGATAGGACATCAAATATATGATCGGAAACCTTCGACAAAAAATAAGATCGGATTTTGTTAATTAATAGGCCAATTAATTCTTTGATCAACACACATTACTATCCCATGTGCCGATCAAATAATAGGAGTTTGAAACCACCAATGAACTATGTAGTATCCCTTTCGTGCATTGCTAGCCTGTGATTACATTTAATCCCGAGCATGATTTAGATCTTGGTGATGGATTGTGCAGACTGCATTTAAACCTTGAATTCAAGAATTGGCGTGACAAGGTAAGTATGCTCTATGTTTAAATTGTAAATACAAATTCGAACGCAACATTATGTACATAAGTCTTTCATTCCCGAAGTAGTCGAAGGAGCGAGAAAGCGTTTCAAGAGCTCAGAGTCGATTTTTAGAATTCTAAACCAGGTTAAGCTTGTGTGAAGAGGAGGTATGAATCGTCTATATCATTTCGACAGTCACAATTGTATATATTTTAGTATCATTTCTGTAAGTCGGTATCTCATTTTGTTCTTTGTGAAGGAAAAATTCCTCCAAGGAAGCCAACAACCAGGCACTCGTCGAGAGCACCAAAATTGAAAGAAGTAGAGGTCGGTGAAGGATCTTCGCCCGACGCTGCTAGACAACTTGATTTTTCCACTAAAGTGGATCCAATCGTCCAAACATCTACCAAAAGGGCATTTTCCCAACCTCCTGCATTCGACAACATAGAAGCAAGCATTGGATCGAAAGTGGTTCTCCCACAGTGAGGAGATTTTTTTAACATAATAAACCAGGAAGATTACCTGTAGTTTATACCACACAGTGACCTGACCTTTAGAATGCTCGATGACCAAGTATTCCCGAACATTCGACAATCCTGCCTACACATGGTAGGCTGCTGAACCATGATCTTGCCTTGCATTGAAACCATGGGATGGATAATTGACCACATGAATGCGACAAAATGTGTGGTAAATGATGACAATG
Source organism: Picea engelmannii (assembly GCA_009831015.1). Taxonomy (NCBI): domain Eukaryota; kingdom Viridiplantae; phylum Streptophyta; class Pinopsida; order Pinales; family Pinaceae; genus Picea; species Picea engelmannii. Next base: position 340,710 of record ML798055.1, on the reverse strand, counting down.
GAAGATGTGTTGGGGTTTTTATCTCAATAGAGGTCCAGAAATACTACAAACTCAGAGACCTGGAGGAAAGGTTAAATACCAATTTTGTGGTAAAATTTTATGAGTTCCATAACACCAACAAGTTGATGGCCTCATGGTGGAAAGAGGATAAGAATTTTACAAATAGGAGCAATGGATGGTACGGTACGACCAATCTTAGAGAGCCATATATTTATCTGATGGCTTTGATCTGCCGATTATACGAGGAAAGGGATTGCGCCAAGTTTTCAGAATCATGGATGCCCCTGGCATACACTGTGGAAATATACAGTAACAGCTTCAACTAGGGAGTGATAATTTCAAAACAACTGAGCACCAAAATATTGCAAGCCCAGATGCCAAAGGATGGAGAAATGCCAACTTTTCACATGGCATCATACTTATTGGACGTGATCTACACAAGGAACGTCTTCGCATGCATGAATCTGAGTCGACATGTTGTAGAGCTACCCATGCATGTCTATTTCAGCATTGTGAGAGAACAGGTACAAGAGATATTACACCCTCATATGTGATGAATTTATAGCTCGAGTCTATTTCATTCTTTTTAACAAAGAATGCCCAAGGCTTACGACAATAGCTAAGAAAATGATTTCAAAAGTAGGCCAATGGTACCTGGAAGAAACCATCACCTATATCAGAGTGTTTGGGGCCATTGACGCTCCACATTTACTCCCCACTCATGTCCCATACTGACTCATTGTGGGAGAAATCTGTTATCAAACCATTCTACAAGGCTATAATGCCACTCTGGTAAAGGACAAAAAGAGAGCATTCATACCCTATGGATTTCATGTAGGGTATTACATGGTAAAATATACTACACAAGCAAAACAAGAGGGTTTGAGCTAGTTGGAGTATATATTCCCCACAGGACGATTTCACAAACATGACCCAAAGGGACTAGTACCCCAACATGCATCACATGTGTCTTTCTGCTGGCCGTATGCCCATGAGAAGTTTGAAGACAAAATATTTATAGAAGGTGCTCAAGACTGGGAGAAGGTGCTCTAGAGAAAGTCTAACCCCAATATGATGAGATTTAAAGCCATGACAATGGATGAGCAGTTTGAAATGATAGAATAGATAGCTCAAGAAGCCCTTAGGGTTAGGGAAGAAAACATAGCATTAGAATCCACCAAGGCATAGAGGAGAGGGATGTTGTTGCTAGAAGAGGCCCAAAAAATCATCCAAAGGTTAGAAAATGACCCCCAACTGAACCCTTTGATAGAACCCATAAGGGCATCCTGGTTGACACAATCAATCTCAAATAAGAGTTAAATGGCTCAAAGACAACTCCACTAGAGGAGGCCGCTCATCAAGAAAATCCAAGTATTATGTCACAACAAGTAAGGTCGTCGGGTGCTGATACAATGTAGCTGAGGGGAAAAAGAACATCAAGTGGGACAAATGTGCCCAATGTCCTCATAGACCTAGTTACCATATATGACAATGAGGAAATCTCAAGGGTTCCCAAATACCAATCACGGAGGAGGGAGAACTAGGGGAAACACCTGCTATAACTACCGAATCTTTAACCTCAATTTCCCAAGAATGCGATGACAAGGATGAAAACATTATGGAAATTGAATTTCTTGACCAATCGATAATTCAGCCTAAGAAGGACAACTCCAAGGAGGAGTTGGGCTTTGGTGAATAGGAAGAAGAAACACAACAATCATAAATCAACATCTCAATAGCCAATCCTTAAGTAAATGTTGATCCTTTCCCCCTCTCCCCATCTAAATCTGAGACTCCACCAACCGATGAACTCCATCAGGAGGCCGAGTCACCAGGACATATAGAAGTCCCCCCTACTAAAGAACTACAAGAGCCGGTCATAGAACATATATATTCGGCAGGAAGCCTAGACAACACTCTGACCTGGGGAGATCAATAGATTCTTGAGCCAGTGGACGAGGTCGCCGATAAACAAGCGATCACTTATGATAGAAAGAGGAAGGTTGTGATGAGAAGGACAACCAAGAAAAGGAGGCTCACGCTTGATAAAACACTCCTCATCACCATAGAAGAAACACTTCTCAACACAAAAATTGCTAAGACAACTGAGTTGATCGGGGCAAGAATGGCTATAATTGATGCAACGCTAGACAAAGTGAAAAGGGATGAAAATGAATTAGCACCTGCAAAGAAGGAGCTGGATCATCTGCACCATATAGCGAAGTATTATTAGGATTCGATGGAGGCAGTAGTATTCTGGAGGAGTGAGTTCAGAGAAACATATGTGTAATTCACAAGGGAAAGAAATCTCTTCACCACATGCATATCCAATTTTCAAGAGGATACTCTCATGGGGATGGAAACTTGTAAAGATGTGCATAGATGGTATGAAAAATTACATCATGCCTTAGTGTGGATTGACTATATCAGTGCGGTATAGAAAGGCCAAGACTCGGAAGAGCATGACATCCGAGTACTGATGGATAACAACATCTCCTGAATCAGGAAGGAAGATGAATACTGGGTGAACATGGTATAGGAACCTCAGTTTAAGATACAAGAAAGGTGGGGAGAGTGCGAGAAAAGTTGGGAGAAGATCAATCAGGAGATGGAAAACATTGACCTACCAGAGTTTGGCCCACCAGAAAATTTCGCCGTTTTGCATGACATAGTCAAACGGCACGGAGAGCAGGACTCAGCATGGGTGGCATAGATCTCACATATTTCAAGTAAGACGCCAGGTCAAGTAAAGAAGTTCATGGAACACCCAATCAAATCCCTTGCAGTTCTACAACGCTTAAGTGTCAAGCTCATCTGGTATAGAGAACGAGCAATGGAGATAAAGGAAGTCTTATCCACACCAATGGATCAATATAGGTTTACTTATGAAAACACATGTGAATACCTTTTCTTCAAGTGGGTAGAGTATGAGAGAAATCATCCATTGCAGTAAAAAAATGGATGATCTCAAGAGAATGAGGAGATAAAGTCTGCCACGTGTTATTTTTGTTTTACTTAACACAAATTTTAGCAGTTATTTTTAGCTTAGTGATTCTTTACAAATAGGGAGATCGACCTTGTGCAAAACATCGATGGTTTTGGGAAAGACCTTTTTTTTTAGAATTGTAAAAGAATTATTTCTGTGTGAATTTAATTAAGAAGTTCTGTTTAGAACCAAAGACAATTTTTTTCATCTAAAGCGTCAACTTGATTGGATCGAGGAGGGATTGTTTTGTCTTCGAGTTTGATAGTGATGCTGTATTGAGTAAGAGTTGTAGTATCTATTGTTAAGTTATCTTTCAATACTGTAACAGTTCTTTTGTTCTAGATGATGAAAATAAATCGATGTGTTGATATGTGATTGATTAGAGCTAAGATAACTAATTTTATTACACTCACCTTTGTTACGTATTTGTTTTCCTTTCTACAATTGTTATCTCAATCAACGATGAATGTACACAAGTAAAATTATTACTTCTATGCTTGGAATAGGCCTGATTATCGTTGTCTGCACGTTGATGTATAAGGGTTCTCTTAAGCTCAACATTCTTCAATATTTAGTAATTTCCCTTAATCAGTTGGATTATGCCATCATCTTTATCTTACCTAGATTATTTAAGAGTATAAAAATACGAAAAGATAATCACTTAACCTAAAGGAGAATTTTTTCATAGAAAGATACACCTGTCAGTCACTCATAAATCCCATCGATAAATCAGTTGGATCAAAGATCTGGAGAACCACTCCACTCATCAAACACTTATGAGTCTAATTGGGCCTCTTAAGTAGGTTTGGTTCCTACTGTTGAGTTAAAGGATTTTCTAGCCCTCAACAAGGTGGAACAATAGTAAGTTGTATTTCAAAACTACAAAAGGTTGTTTCACTTTCAACAACAAAAGTAAAGTATGTTGCTGCTACAGAGGCTAGTAAATAAATGATTTGGTTATAGAGGTTTATGGAGGAATTGGGAAAGAAGAAGGAGAATAACAGGTTGTACTGTGACAATGCGAGTGCCATTGATCTTGCAAAGAACTCATCCTTCTATTCGAAGACTAAGCATATATAGATCAAGTACCATTTCATACGATCTGTCTTGGAATATGGAAATTTGAAGTTGGAAAAGATACATACTAGCCAAATTCCTGCAAACATGTTAACAAAGGGAGCAACGAGGGAGAAACTAAGTTCCTGCTTAGTTTCAACTGGTCTTCAAGCATGAAGGTGAAGATGAGAAATTTTCCAGGTCCAAGGTGGAGTATAGTCCAGCAGGTACAACAATAGTGGAGTTATTGTGATCGGTCTCCAAGTGGGATATTGTTGGTTGTGGAGCCTGATTGTCTTCTTGATTCGTAGGCTTGTTTCAGTTGTGCTTAGACCTCATTCCCTAATGGGGGGGTGTGCCCCCCCAAAAACTATCGCTAGGGGGCCCTTAGGGGACGATGACAATTTTTGTAGCCCCCCCCGGAGGGGGATTCGGGGGAAGCTCCCCCGAAGTGAAATTTTGGGAAAAATTGCCTTGTAAAATATTGTAATTTCATAGTCAATCTGGACCATTCATTATAAGGTCGTATCTATGATAGTAGAAGTTATTTTAGCTTTTTTCCCCTATAAGTAAACCCTCTCCTGTGAGGGAATTGTATTGCGGCTGTGTATTATGGCGAATATTGTATTTTGAGAGAGGAGATTGTGAGAGAAAGAAGCGGAAGTTACAATGAGTGTGATGTAGGTTGTATCCTTTCATTTTTTCTAAATAATAAAAGGGAAGGACCTGACAATTTCTATGGTGGACATAACCCACACTTGGTGAAACATGTATATCTGTGTCTCTATTGTATTGTGTATCTTTTGTGTTTTATTTTATTGCTCCGCGATCCTGTTTTTCTAACACATGTAAAATTGAGTTTGATGTATGAGGAAGACGCTAGTGATAAACACAATTGTTCTTGGATAAGTAATAAATTTAAAATTTTAATCAGAATAGAAGATTAATATTGAGTTAGCAAGGTAGAGACAACTTTCTCAAGAATAAAATTACTTGGTCTCTCTTAAGTGTCACATAAAGTGGTGATACAAACTTACCAGAATATGCAAGCAAAAAACAATAAAAAGATGAAGAAATTAGTTAATAGAAAGAGGAAATCCTCATAATCCAATATATTATGGAAGGGGTGCTACCAAATGCACTTATCCATGAGGGGATGATTGTATTTTAAGAACTTGTATAGAGATTTACGACCATTATGTCCATCTTGTTGTCAATATAGCACTTAAATGTCTAAGCAGTGAAAAAACTTAGAAGACATGAATCAAAAAAATGGGAATGGTTTTGAAATTAAAAGCAAGCCACTAGAAATGTGATTTAAAAATGGCTTCTTTGAAACATAAAATTAGCTTTGGAAAATATAAGAGATCAACCTCATCCTAAATACTATAACCCCATATTCTTGTTGGAGTTAGTTCACACACACATAGGATTTATTTTTCCCAAGGTTTTTACTATTGTTATTAGTCTTTATCCAGTCTCCTAAAGTTTAGGGAGAATATTCCTCTAGGAGAATATTCTCTTTAGTTTTCACTTCAGTTTGACTAGTTGAGTGGAGTCTAGATGTTGCATTGGTTTTTCCACCATGAAACGTTGAGATCATCACCAGATAATGCACATTTTCCTTGGGATCATCACGGGACTAACACATTATCCATGATTCCATAATATCCTTCTCACTTCACTCTGTTTCATTCAGTTAACCGAAGACTGGTAGACTAGTTAACTCAGCTAGGCGGAAGTTCACTCACGTAACTGCTTGAGAGACTAGACTAGGTGGCAGTTCACTCCTGTAACTGCTGGTGTGTGTCTAGATCACTCTATACCACAACTATGGTGCATTGGCTTCATCTCCAGTCTCATTGGTTGAGTTATACATAGTATATCATGTGTAAATTATTCATTATTCATGTTGGTTACTGAGAATTCTTCCATTCTTTCTCTCTTGCTTCTTCTTTCTCAATTTCTCTATGAAAATGTGTGCAGTATTTTCTAGCTAGATCTATTTTGTGTAGGTTCAACATATTTACATGGTATCAGAGTCAACAAACTTCTAAGTAAAAGATACACCAAATTATTTTTTGCAGGCACCAAAGATTCAAGACAATGGAAAAATGGAATTCCCAAAAGAATTCATTATTACACCTTACAACTTCTTTGCATGGAAAGAGAAGAGGGTCATGCATATTTGAATTAGAGGATTGTATAGGTTAACCACAAATACAGAGACAGAACCAAAATCATCCATAGAAAAATCCAAGTATCTAAATCAAATGGATGAAGCATTCAGAA
>ML798055.1:307706-317819 GCA_009831015.1 Picea engelmannii | reverse complement strand
TTCTCTGATATTTCTTCTCTGCAATGCCACAGGTATGATCAAAATTGGATGTGCCAAGTGGAATTTATGGTAACTTCCCCACAACTTGTCAATTTTTGGCCTTTCCAGGAGGTCTCACTTGTATAGCATGCTCCACACAAAATAATTGATATAAAATTATGAAACTCACACCCAAAATACTACAGACTGTCTACGATCCAATGCAACCAGTCCCACTCAATTTGGATACTCTAGGAAGATGTTATGATTATTTTACCTGGAACACCTTCTTGAGACTAGTCAATAGGACTAGTCAGATACCCTATCTTGCACATGGTGTATCTACAAATTTAAGATGAACCAGAAGATAAAATTTTTACCACAAATACATTACTAATTTATATAAATTTCCTCCAGAGTTCAGGGTCTGAAACATTACATAAAAAAATTTATAGCGAAAATTCCGCAGTGACTCATTTCAGGATGATTCAAGAACCCTATCTTGTACAGGATGTATCTCCGAAAGTATAAGGCCTCAGGAGCTGAATTTTGAACCCAACGTACCTTGATCCGTCTTCTAAATATCCTCCAAGACGTTCCTTATGAAACGTTGTAGAAAAAAAGTTATAGCAAAAATTCCACGGTGTCTCAGATGTAGCAGCAAAACCCCAAGACCTTGAGCTCTGATACCATATGTTAGGAATCAAATATCAATATAGCATAGAAAAACCTCATAAAAAGTACTCAATGCCTTGAAAAAGAGATAATTTCAGATAATAAGCCTCTTCGAGGGGGCAACCTCCTTTTACCCCACTTAAATGTTCAAGTACAAGATTATTCAAAATGAAAATGTCTCCTTGGTATATATAGGAGACTAGGAGGTATAATTACAACTAATGGCCTAAAGCCAACATAAATAAAATAACATTACTAATCTAAATTACAACTAATATCCTAAAGCCGACATAAATAAAATAACATTACTAATCTAATATGCCCCAATTAAGGGGTAATGAGCCAATATTAGGGCTTAACAGCCTTCCTGCATACTAAGCTAGCTCATGTTCATTGTTTTTTCGCTATGTTGTTGCATTTAAACAAACAAAATGGATGGATAGGATGATGGACTCTTTGGTGGGTAAATAGACCTGTTTTTAGATGTTTGTCTTCATACTAACTTGCCTTCATGTCCATTGCATATTCGGCGTTGTTGCCTTGGAAAAAACAGGTTGCTTGGACATGGAGATGAATTGTTATGTGCAACAGCAGAGGGTTTTGTGGTACAATATTCTCAAAGGTATACCAAGTGTGCTAGTAAATTAAATATACAAACTGAGTGGTGGTATATAATATTAGACTTGAAAACGATGACTTGGCAGTAATGGGCCTTTCTTCCCTCCCTATTTCTACTTTTCTTATTTTCTATTATCCCTTTTGTTTTCTAATTCATCTTCTTAGTGTGCTTTCCGAAAATTCCTTTGTGCATCGGTTGGCGGACTAACGGATTCACATCTGTGGTCGTGCTTCTACCTTATTCCATAGTTACCCACTTTCTCGATTGTGGGTACCGGGCTGGCAAGTTGAAGATTGCTCCCCTGCCTTTCGGGGGTCCGCGATATACAGATTGGCCATGGTACCTCGTGCTCACACCCTGTTTACTATTAAACATTTCTCCAGTTAAAAAAATCATATGCATACATTTTTATGGTTATTTAGTCCTTCTGATGGACAATATACAATGCATATGCTTGTTTAGTCATGATGTTCATCTTCACATGCTTGCATCAGAAAAAGTTGGACTAGTGACATGGGAATGAGCAGTCAGTCATCCCAGACATCAGTAGACCGACAAGGCCAAAGGTAAAGATGCATATGATCTTCTCTTACTATGTTTACTAAACAAATATCCTGAGGTATATATTCATCTATGGCATCGAGGATATGTTGATGTCATGTGCAATACATGGTTTCCAGCTCGCAAGAAGTATCAACAAGTACAAGCGAGACGTCGAACGTGTTGCATGTTCCGCAGACTAAGAGGTGTGGTTGCGAAACTCTGGCTCCATAGTTCATCAAATCTATGTGTGTACTTGCAAATTTATGCCAGTGAAAGAAGAATACACAAAAAAAAACGCGCTACCATTGACTTTAGTTTTCCTATTCAAAAAATGTCATCAGGTCTAGAGTTGTGACATCCAAAGTACTGTCAATAGAGGGCTTGAACAACCGTCGAACTGGGCAAGTGTTCGTTGGGGACATAATGGTTGTCTTTAACACCTACTTGGACAAGGAAAACAAAAGTAGATCCATTATGCATGTTGACATGACAGACAAGGAGGCCATGATGACAGTGACATTGATTGTTCCTCCACAACTTGTCCAGAAACATGCAGAAAAGATATTGTCGCGTAATGGGATATCCATTACAAATTTTAATATATTGCCCAAAACAGTATATGACCGTGGTGATTGCAATCGAATTATTTCGCTCAACGAAACAAGCATTGTGGAAAGAATTCTCATTGTTTGTTTAGAATATTGTTTCATCCCAAACTCGACTATCAGCCAGCTTGCATAGAGCACTGATATTTACCCAATCGAAACGATTGGGGCAGTTGCCACACTGGCGAGAAAATTTGGCTCGCAACACATTCTCCATATAAAGGATGGAGAGTCGGACAGCGATAAGGCAATGGTACCACTTTTCATATTCAGTTTTGTCCTTTACTTTCGCATTTACATGTATCTTGGATAAGTTACACAAATATTACACGGTTCCATGTTGCATCTACAATTGTTTGATATGTATTCATATTTGTTTTCTTCAATGGAACAACAATTGCATAAAGGGAAGATTCCACTTATGTTGTTCAAAAATATAACAAAGAAGAGGGATGTTAGAGAAAGGATCTTTCGGACAACCCAGGCAACGTTTGTAACAGAGTTGCGAGCAGATATAGTAGAGGATCTAAAGAAACTAGCTAGCTCTACAACTGTTGTGCATATACATCCACAAAATCATCCTCACTTTACTTATAGAAATAGCCTTCAACAAATTTTTGCGCCTGTTTACTTTTTCTTTTTTTTAAGGGGAGGGGGGGTGCAATTGTGTATTAGTTTGTTCAATGTATTAATTCTTATGCTTGCATTCCCAGGTTGAAGGTGTTTTAGTTGCAGCCAATGTGTACTCGACCCCCTTTGAACCTGTATGTGCAACATGCAACTCTGTTGCTTCTGCCTCCACTTTGATAAGTGATGATACGATTGATTGTCTGTGATGTGGTGAAAAATGTCCATATATATATGGACATTGCGTCAGTGTTGTTATCCGAACCATGGGAAACACAACTGTGCATTGTACAGTTAGGCAACCTCTGTTGCAAAATGTGCTTCCTAAGTTGGAAGAGTTGTCATATGAAACATATCTACAGAAAAAGGCAAGCAGTGTCTACATGCTGCGGGAGCTTCGGATACATAGCAAATTCACCTTAAATGAGGACAATGCAATTTTTCATATCGACTGAAGAACGGGGGAAAAAACAAAATAACAAAATATATATATATATATATATATATATCAAACTTTGGCAGGAAACGAAAATACCTCATGTGTCTCTGTAATATTTGTTCAGAATCTAGATGAATGTTCGTTGGACTTGGCTAGTTGGGATTGCACGTGCATAATATTAGCATGGCAGCAAACCCCATATATCCCATGGCCCCGTTTATTTTCTACTCGGAACATATACCATATGCAAGAGAAAACTAATGCGGCGATGTCTTTTCTTTATATATCAAATTGTTTCGTGCAAAGGTCGATGGGTTATGCTCTATGGAACCTTCTGGGAACTTGCTTGCGGCCTGTTTGAAGTTTGGTTGGTTCTTGGTTATGTGATTTGTCTGTCAATTTGTATACCGTGGAACTCTAGTTGTTCTTTGGAGGACACGAAACAATATAACTGAATTTTTTAGGCAGTTAGCCCACAGATCCGCCTGATAATTTCTATGGCGTTGTGACGCAAATGTACTGTGGCTTGTTTTAGCATATTTCCTTGATCGATTAACTTGGTCAAATTATTGTTCTGGAATAGTTTGAAATCAATGAATATATAGTGTGCAAAGTGCAATTGTGCTATCATATCAACAACAGGTCCTTAAAATTCAAATTGGGCGTTGTTTTGGCATTTTTGCTTATTCGATGAACTTGGTAAAATTAATGTCCTAGAATAATTTGAAATCAACGAATATATATTGTGCGGAGTGCAATTGTGCTATCATATGAAAAAGAGGACCTTCAAATTCAAATTGGTCCTTGTTATGCTTGCGGTGATAGAATTTTTAAAAAACTTTCTTTTGTTTCCTTCATTTTTTTAAAAATAAGCGATTTAACATCCTTTAATAATTTAATGTAATTCACTTGTACAATATCAATATTTAATATTAATAATTTAGCATTTGAAAATAATGTTTTTAGATAAAGTTAGATAGGATGACCATCCCTAAACAATTGCAATCTTGAACCCGCCAGTCGCGGAGTCCTGTTGATTTCTATTTTGGAGGACATGGAACAATAAAAGTGCAATGTTGAGCCAAGTAGCCCGCAAGCCCACCTATCAATTTGTATATCGCGGAATTCTGGGTGCTATTTGTAGGACACTGAACAAAAGAGGCTCAATTTTCAGCCCGCCAGGCCAAGAACCCGCGATCCAAAAAGTGCCTAAGTATGGAATGAGGGATCCGCATATGTTGTATAAAATCTCATGTCCATACTTTCTCAAAGTACATGTTTACTATGTATTGCTTGTTTGTCGAAAAACTTTTATATTAGTCGCCCGACCAAATTGTACAAACTTTCTCATCTAATTAAATTCTGCAATAACAATATTTAATATTAATAATTTAGTATTGAAAATAATGTTTTTAGATATGTTATATAGTTGATAGGGATTAACATCTGTAAACAATGGAAAACTTGAACCCACCAGCCCTCAAGTCCATGTGTCAATCTGTATATCACGGAACTCTGAGTATTATTTGGAGGACACGGAACAATGAAAGTGCAATGTTGAGCCAGCCAGCCCGCACATCCGCTTGTCAATTTGTATAACATGGAATTGTGGGTGTTATTTGTAGAGCACGCAACAATAGAGGCCCAATTTTCAGCCCGAGAGTCCCTGATCCAAAAAAGTGGCTAAATATGGAATGGTGGATCTGTACATGATCTATAAAAATTTCATGTCCATAGTTTATAAGAGTACATACTTACTATGTATTACTCATTTTTCGAAAAACTTGTAGGTGCGGAAGCTGGTGGGTTCACGACTTTAGATTTCAGTTACTTTTATATCACCAGCCCGACCGACTGATTCCCCATTTGATATTGTAATAAGCGAATATAAACTAGCCCAAATCTGTTTATATCACTAGCCCGACCGATCGCTTCCCCGTTTAATATTGCAATAAACGAATATAAACATGAATACAAGTCCCTTAAAATTCAAATAGTTGGCAAGTCTGCTTGTCAATTTGTATATCGCAGAAATGTGGGTGCTATTTTTAGGGAACGGAACAACGAGGACCAATTTTGAACCCACCAGCCCGAGAACCCACCAAACCGAGTGTTGTTTGAACGGCACGAAACAATAGAAATGCAATGTTGAACGAGGCATCCCGCAAGACCGCCTATCAATTTGTGTATCGCAGAACTCTTGGGTGATATTTGTAGCTAACAGAACAATAGAGGCCCAGTTTTGAGCCCGCCAGCCCGAGTACCCGTGATCCAAAGATTGGCTTAAGTATGGAATGCAGGAATAGTACATGGTCTATAAAATCTCATGTTCGTACTTTATAAAAATAGATTTTATGTATTGCTCATTTTTTACAGAAAATTTCTTGGTAAGGAAGTTGGCAGATTCACGTATTCAGATTTCACATACTTTTATATCACCAGCCCGACCGAGCGACCACTTCCCTGTTTCATATTATACAGACCTCCTTCTCTAATTAAATTGTACAATATCAATATTTTATATTAATAATTTAGTATTCAAAAGAATTTCTTTAGATAATGTCCAATAGTTAATAGGGATTAGCATCCATAGACAATGGCAAACTTGAACCCGCCAGCCCTCAAGTCCATCTGTCAATATGTATATTACAAAACTCTGAGTGCTATTTGGACGACACGAAACAATGAGAGTGCAATCTTGAACCAGCCAACCCGCAGGTCCACTTGTCAATTTGTATATTGTGGAATTGTGGGTGCTATTTGTAGAGCGCGGAACAATAGAGGCCCAATTTTCAGCCCCCCAGCCCGAGAGCCCCCGATCCAAAAAAGTGGCTAAATATGGAATTAATACAAGATCGCTACGGGACAATAAAAGTGCAATGTTTAGCCAGCTATCCCGCAAGTCCGCCTATCAATTTGTATATCGTGGAACTCTAGGTGCTATTTGTAGGACACAGAACAATAGAGGCTCAATTTTCAGCCCGCTAGGCCGAAAACCCGCGATCCAAAAAGTGCCTAAGTATGGAATGAGGGATCCGCATATGCTCTATAAAATATCATGTCCATAATTTATAAAATTACATGTTTACAATGTATTGCTCGTTTGTCGGAATACTTTTATATCACTCGTCCGACCAAATTGCGCAAACTTTCTCGTCTAATTAAATTCTGCAATATCAATATTTAATATTAAAAATTTAACTCGAGTCCATCTGTCAATCTGTATATCGCAGAACTCTGAGTGATATTTGGAGGACACAGAACAATGAAAGTGCAATGTTGAGCCAGCCAGCCCGTAGGTCTGCTTTTCAATTTGTATATTGCGGAATTGTGGGTGCTATTTGTAGAGCACGTAACAATAGAGGCCCAATTTTTCAGCCTGAGAGCCCCCAATCCAAAAAAATAGCTAAATATGAAATTAATACATAATCACTACGGGACAATAAAAGTGCAATTTTGAGTGAACCAGCCCGCAAGTCCACTTGTCAATTTGTATATCACGGAAGTCTGGGTGCTATTTGTAGGACACGAACAATAGAGGCTCAATTTCCACCCTGCCAGGCTGAGAACCTTCGATCCAAAAAGTTCCTAAGTATGGAATGAGGGATATGCATATGCTCTATAAAATCTCATGTCCATACTTTATAAAAGTACATGTTTACTATGTATTTCTCATTTGTCGGAAAACTTTTATATCATTTTCCCGACCAGATTGTACAAAATTTGTCGTCTAATTAAATTCTGCAATATCAATATGTATTATTAATAATTTAGTATTGAAAATAATGTTTTTAGCTATGTTAGATAGTTGATAGGGATTGCCATCCGTAAACAATGGAAAAATTGAACCCGTCGGCCCTCGAGTCCATGTGTCAATCTGTATATCACAGAAATTCGAATGCTATTTGGAGGACACAGAACAATGAAAGTGCAATGTTGAGCCTGCCAGCCTGCATGTCCACTTGTCAATTTGTATATCGCGGAATTGTGGGTGCTATTTGTAGAGCGCGGAACAATAGAGGCCCAATTTTTATCCCGAGAGCCCCCGATCCAAAAAAGTGGATAAATATGGAATGGCGCATCCATACATGATCTATAAAATTTTCATGTCCATAGTTTATAAGAGTACATACTTAGTATGTATTACTTGTTTTTCGGAAAACTTGTAGGTGCGGAAGCTGGCGGATTCACGACTTCATATTTTAGTTACTTTTATATCACCAGCCCGACCGACCACTTCCCCATTTGATATTGTAATAAATGAATATAAACTGGCCCAATTCCAATTGTGCTATGACATGAATATGAGTCCCTTAAAATTCAAATAGCTGGCAATTATGCTTGTGAATTTGTATATTGCGGAAATGTGGGTGCTATTTGTAGGGCACGGAACAACAGAGGGCCAATTTTGAACCCACCAACCTGAGTGTTGTTTGAGCGACACAGAACAATAGAAATGCAATGTTGAACGAGCCAGCTCACAAGACCGCCTGTCAATTTGCGTATCGTGGAACTCTTCGGTGCTATTTGTAGCTAACGGAACAATATCAATATTTTATATTAATAATTTAAAATGTCTTTAGATAATGTCCAATAGTTAATAGGGATTAGCATCCATAGAAATACAAATTAACGTTCGATATTTGTCATTAAGATGCAATATGACCATCGGCCCTTCACGTCTCCTGAGTATATCTTCTGTTTTTTTTCTTTTGTAACCCGCCCGATTGCTTTCCATACTTAGGTATTTCTTGGAATTAGTTTCGCCATCATCGTTGCCTTCGTACTTGTTTCCAGATATGCAATAATTAAGCTTTAATGCTAGTAGTCATCCTGCAGGAACCATTAATATTGTCATTAATGTCCATAAATCCAGAGAAGATTTTTCATTACTACGAATTAAACTAAGATTTGCACACAAGTATGTTATCCTTTCCAAGTATAAGAAATTTCTAATTCTTAATCTGTCTTCGCCATCACCACCACCTTTGCACTTTTTTCTAATTGTGCAATTAGTGATCTGTGATGGTGACAACTCATTCTGCATGAACCCTGGAGCTTGTCATTGATCAGCAAAAGGCCCAAGGAGATATTCCATTGATATGCATTAAACCATAATTTGTTGAGGGTTATATTATCCCTCCTCAATTTTCATTTCAAACATCGTCTCGACCCTACAAAAACTGTTAATAACTTCTGGCAGCAGTTCTGTCCAGACACAGTAAACACATTGGGGCATAATGGCCAGAGGTTCCACTATTCCAGGTCATATTCTTACTATTCATCTCCCTCAGCCCAGGAGCAAAAACGGAGATGGTCCCTTGGTAAACTGAGAGATATATTTCAAGCCAAAGAATTCTAAGGCAACCCTTCCTGTTCAGAGAACCTGCCCAGTTGCATTCATGGCTATCGCAAAAGTTGATGTCATGAATTCTGAGCCGGAAGAAGATGATCTGATGGGTGATGATACTGCAATGGATGATGGCAATGCAAAGAATATTCCCACTCCTGTGCCCAAATTGAAATCAACCATAATGTATGGAACTTCCTGGATTGGTGATGGTGTTCCTGACAACACCAAAAGGAGTTTCAAAAAAGAAACCGACAGTTAATGCAATATCCACTTTGCAGCGCGAAAGTAGGAATTCCAGAGTTCCAAATTAGTATGTTATGGGTGGAAGAGTTGCACTATAAAGCAATGATATGTCGATGCTCCCAGAGATATATTTCAAGCCAAAAAAATATTGATTAACATCTTCGGGAATCAAGTCCAAAACTCTCACTGTTGCAAGGTATTTTTCTACTAGTCATCTCCTTTCGCCCAGAATGGACTAATTTGGCCCTCTGGAATTGCACATGCAACCTGTGCTCCTGAATTTTTTTGGACTATGCAGAGGCGGTTTCAGTTAAGGGCTATTCCATTTTCCCTGCAATGTTTTTCGTCTTCTTCCTTACGGGAAGCTTCTGAAAACTATAATTTTCAGCACAGGATGATTCATCGAGGAGAAAATTGTTAATATTATGGTAGCTGCAGGAGGTATTTACCCCCACGTGTGAACCTGACGAGAATAGAAGACTTAGAGAAGCAAGAGAAACCCTAATGAGTTGGATAATAACCCTAGAAGCCTTGTCGGCTCAAGAAGATAATTTATATTAGGCTATTAGCCTTCAAGAGAAGAAGTCGGCCAGAAATAATAATAATATACTGAACAGACACTATCCAGAAGGAGAAGTCGGCCCCAGCAAATCTGGCAGAACCAGTATAAATACAGGGTGCCAGTTCTCATTTGTCACATCTCAGGACTGCAGTTTTCCCAGTTGGTGTGCACTGCAGTTGCAGTTGGTGCGCAGGTTTGGAGGAGGGTTGCAGGTGCAGCTACAGGAGCAGCAAGTTTCAGTATTTGGTTTGGATATCTCTTGGCTAGGGTTTGGAACATCTGATCAGTCTTTTTTGTTGCACTATCCTTGGGGAGAGATGCACTGCTCTTTGTTTGGCTATCTAACCTAGGGTTTGCTTCCGGAGGAATTCTCAGGTCAAGGTTAAGGTGCTCGGAGGGAGGCTTCGGCCTGTGGTTGGGTGACGAGGGTATCGTCAATGGTAAAACGAGCACACCATCTTCTATATT
>ML798055.1:287780-299653 GCA_009831015.1 Picea engelmannii | reverse complement strand
ATATCTTGTTTCTAAATATGGAATTACTGCCATTTAATTCTAACGGGTCATCATGAAACCGTATAAATTGGCATTGATGGGCGAAAGGCTCAAGGAGATCTTGTATTGATGCGCATTAAACCAAAATTTGCGGGGAAATTATATTATCCCTTCCGAGTGTTGATTTAAAAATCATGAAATCTCGTTTGCACGTCGTGGCCTTCGCACGTTCACGGAACCTCCAATACTTAATTTCTCTTTGTCGTACGTGCCACCTTTGCATTTCTAAATATGCAATAAATAAGCTTTACTGCTAACAGTTTATCATGCAATAGCCATACAGATTGTCATTAATCAGCGAAAGGCTCGAGGAGCTTTCCCATTCATAATAATTTAACCAAGATTTAGCGAAGAGTTACATTATCGGCTCTAACTGTTCATTTAAACCATCATCTGCAGCAAACCAACGTTCTCATAAACTATGGCATCAGCTCGACAACAGTTCTGTGGAGATACATTGAACATATTCAGGTGCAAGGACCAGAACTTCCAGTGGTCCAGGGCATATTCTTATTACTCAACCTCTGCCGCAGAGAACCAAGTAATATGGACCTCCGAGATTTCTCATGCAGGCTATGTCCTTGAGGTTTTTTATTGTAAGGACCTAGTCTCTTGGTGTGCCAATAAATTTATTTCAGAGAAAAGAATTATTCCACTGCGGGACCGCTCTTTTGTTTCTTTGTCACCTCGGGTATTCCGCCAGATGCTAAAATTGTTGGAGCCAACATTGACGTTCAGAGGAGAAGATTGCAAACAATTCCTAGCAAAGCATAATAACGGATTGGACCTCTTGCCCCATTTTTTGGAAAAATCACTTCTAGTTCCTAAGATATTACAAGCATGCAGGTTAGTTCATTTAGAAATCCATTTTGCGAAATTGTCTAGCTGTTTACAAGAATAACGGGACAGGAGTCCATAACAACTGCTTCTCGTATGGCTCTTTATATTTTGTATTTCACAGTCAACGAACAAGCCATTTTTTATTCGGGCAGGTTAATTTCCCATGAAATTTGTTCCCAATTGTCAAGCTACAAAAGGGAAAAGAAATTTTATATGTCATCCTATTTAGTTTTTGCAATAGCACATTCCTGTCAGTTTCCGCAACTGTCTTTGTCCAAGAATTTCAACTGCAAATTCCATCCAGTAACGTTCTGGTACTAGGCCTTGTGGAAGCATAAGGCTTCCCACTGTTTTTATGAGATTTTTAATGGCTTCCTGTTTGTTTTCAAAGTTTTTTTGTTAGGAGAAGATGCTCCCCGCATATCTGAACATGCAACTAGTTTTTTGGACAAGAAGGGAACACTCGAACTTTTGGATAATTACACTGTGATAGGAATTTTTGGCTCCATGGAACAACCTGCTCTCCTTCCATGTCACATTACGGAAAAAATGTTTTTTGCAGAAGTAGCACGTCAATACAACTATTAGTTCTATCTGTTCCAAAAGAAGAAAAAGAAACAGTTCATTCCTCTGCCTTGGAAAGTAGGGGAGTTCGTGTTGAAAAACATCAACAAAATTGATGATTTCGTAGCACATTCTAGCATATCCAACCTAAGATATGTTGAAATCATAAGAGGGTTCGACCCCTATAATATATTTCGACAACATTTACAAACACTTGGCCTCGGTGATTGTTTTTAAATAAACACCTGCCCAAAAACAGAGACAGTGGAGACAACGGTCCTGCCTCTGATGCCAGTGATGTAGAGACAGTGCAAAGTTGCACTAAATTATACACGCAACAGGGGAAAGGCCCCAGTGATAAGAGTGTTCAATCCGCAAATACCACTCCAAAAAGTACGACATCCCGGAGCATCGCTCCAACGGCCCACCACAACAACAAAGAAACTTAGAGTTCTTCAAATGAAGGAGATGATAACGACCCTCCTCATTCTAAAATTAATAGTTCTCACAAGCTTCCAATTGAGAACAAAAGAAAAAAAAATTGGGGCAGGCAGAAGAGCCGTAAATTCAGAGCGAGAACATGAAACTTGACACTGATCTGGATAGCATGATTTGCTTCCTTGATCAGCCCAAAGACACCATCCACCATAGCCATCCAATGGACATATCCGTTACCGAAAATTTTGACGAAGATGAATCCTTCGTGTTCCAGAGCGTTGTTTTTGATAAACAGTCCAAAAAATTGATAATTGAGAAAAAAGATGTTAAAAACAAGAAAGGAAAATCTCATTCAAAGGTTGACATTGCAAACATGCAGTCGTCCCAAATCTATCAACTTCACACCATGAGCGGAGAAGCACTTCATGATTCCATTGGAGGCATCGAGACCGAGAATGCCAGACTGAAGGACCGGGTCAAGGAATTGGAAGACGCTTTCATTCCTATGCCATTGATTGTCAATCCTTTGGCAATAGCCATGCCTGGCACCCTTGCACCCAATGTAAAAGCATCCTCCATCCTACTTGCATCCTGTAAAGTATATGTGGAGAATAATATCAAGAAAAGAATGGAACTAGTTACCGAGGTGTGGAAAAGATCACAAGCCATCACTTCCCTTGGAACCAGGGCACATAGTTTGCTCCAGCTTTTGCAGGCCGAGTTAAAAGATGAAGAAAAATTCTTTTTAAAAACGGTCATTCTTTTTGGCAAGATTGTCAACAATATGACAGAAACAAAAAGAAGAGAAGAAGATCTTCCATCCAAAAACCAGATCTGTCAATTGAATGCATGTTGGAAAGAAAAAGTGAAGAACCTACATCTCATTGTTCAGTCATGTGAACAAGCCATATCGAAGAAAGATAAATTATTCACAAGGCTGTCAAATATAGACTTGTCTAGGAAAACCAACGACTTCCAAGACCCCGACTTAATCGCAAACTCCTTCTCCTTAACCAGGAAAGAGTTCGATAAACAGGTTGTTATGTTTAAGGCCTTGTCTCTGGAAACGTTTTACAACATCCTTCAATTTGATCAAGCTCACGTCCACGACTGGGTAGTCAAATATGTAGTATAGAATGAGGAAATTCATCAGGCTCTCTGTAATATTTCTATCGACTTCCAGGAATTAGAAAATGATCTTTTCAACATAAAAATCCGGAATGAGATCAACGTCACCCCAATGAGAAGCTACATTGAAGAATGGCTCGAAAGGAAATTGAAACAGGCTGACGACGAAAGGCAACAGGCAGTTTCCATCATTCCAGCAGTCGTCGAGGACATCCTTGAAACCGCAGTCGTCGACAACATCAATGAAACGGAAGCCTCAAGTAAATAGCCAAAGTGCTCATATGTACCCTCACTGTAAGTTTACCGATCACATCCTGCTTTGTTTATTAGCCCAGTTATTCCAATTTCTTAAATACAGATGTATAGACAAACACTTATACCTTTCCATTTATTGTTTTTTGCAGGTATTGCACTTTATCTTCTTTCCACAATCTTGTTTCTTGTACATAATTCTGTAATGGTCCGCGGGAGCCCCAATCCCAATCTACATGACAAACACATTGAAATTCTGGGTTATATGTAATAGACTTTAATTTCTTTGTATATTTCAACATTTCCAGTAGTATGTAACAAACTTTTATTTTTTGACATATTTCAAATAAAAATACATTTAAATTTTTATATGTTACAGACTTTATTCTTATCTTTCACCAGTCTCTATGACAAATGCATTTAATTTTTAATATGTTACAAATTTTTATTCTTATCTTTCACCAGTCTATATGACAATTGCATTTAATTTTTTATATGTTACAGACTTTTATTTTTTTTATATATTTCAAAATAAATGGTGCTCTACAATGCAAGCGTCATTTACTTATACCCCATGTTCACAAATGCATTTAAATTTTTATATTTCTTATCTCCTTTTAATTTTATGTCTTCATATATTTTTATCTTTCACCAGTCCATATGGAAAATGCATTTAAATTTCCAAATGTATTCTTCCACTGTCAACAAATTTGTAGTTTCTTATAAAAAAATTATGTTTGCTATATACTTTCAAAAAATAGATGTTGCTCTGTCTGCCAAGCATCATTTACTTTTGCCCCATTATCCGTGATATACATGTTGCACACAACATTTCCGTGATATACATTTTGCACCGAACACTTTGTTTCATTTACAATTCGACCTCATTTTCCACATTTTGCTTTCTAGCCTAGTTGGCAGGGACTACGCTGCCACGTAGCCTTGTTATTATTAAATTTGGATGTTTAATATGTTTTCAAAATATTTTTAAATCAAAGTTTATTTATTTAATCTCATTATTATTATTAAAGTTGGATGTTTAATATGTTTTCAAACTATTTTAAAATCAAAGTTTGTTTATTTAAGTGGTAAACTTAAAGCCTTTTATATTTATAATTTTTTTTAGTTATATAATATGTGTTTTGGAAAAAGAGTTATTTATTTTATTTTAGAGCTTACTCATTCTTTATATTTTATAAGTTTTAAAAAAAATTGTTAAGAATTCTCTTATAGGTTTCTGGACAAATGTTCCATGAACTTTCTTTCCATGTCCCATAATCCACAATAGATCATGTCCTACAATCCAGAATTAGGTCATTTAGAAGATTCTTCTTACATATGTCATAATGTGCACTTCTATGACTCCTCTCTCATATCCCACATCTTACAACCTCGAAATAGCCATGTGGAGTACTCCTCTTAGACATTACTTCACCGACATTTTACCACATTTTTTCCATGCTCATAGCTTGCATCCTAAAACACTTCAACATAGTAGGGCCCACAATGGTTGGCATTTCAAAGAGAGAAGACAATGAAAGGAATGACTAAGTGATGACTATTGGTGAGTAGACATCCACCTGAACCAGTAACTAGTAGACATGTGGAAGTGATGACTATTGGTGAGTAGACATCCACCTGAACCAATAACTAGTAGACATGTGGTGGTTGTTAGACATGGGTTGCCTTGGGTTGCCTTTAAACACCTTCATTTAAATACCTTCTACTCTATATCTAATTGTATTAGAATCCAATTCTAGTCCTTCTAAAATGAATTCATCTTAGTTGTCATTATTTCCATCATTCTTCCTTTTTAAATTAATCTTCATAACTCCTATGGTTAATTAGTGTTGAGAACTTGTTCCATTGGTGCATACTTTATTGACTATAGTCATGTGCTTCTTATCTACACTTTTCCCTTTTGTGTGCTCTCTATTAGCTTTTGATTTCTAGTCCTTACTGTGTCAATACTCCCAATTTTTTACCTTGATTCTTCAAGTGTCTTATCTATTAGAATATGTGAGTCTAGTTCTTGTCATATGATTTACTATGTTTCCTTGGTTTATAGTCATGTGCTTCTTATCTACACTTTTCCCTTCTGTGTGCTCTCTATTATATTTTTATTTCTAGTCCTTACTATGTCAATACTCCCAGGTTTTGACCTTGATTCTTCAAGTATCTTATCTATTAGAATATGTTATGTGAGTCTAGTTCTTATCGTGTCTTATCTATTAGAATATGTGAGTATAGTTCTTGTCATATGATTTACTATGTTTCCTTGGTTTATTATTGTGTTAGTTATTATGTTGTGTAGAGTGTGTCTCTACATGAATAACCATGTTCTAATAATGAGGGGTGATTAGATTGTTGAACTTATTAGTTGTCCAATGTGGGATACTTCCTCATCATACACATAAACACGTCAAATGCATTAACTTATACTTAGTTTGAACACATTAATTTACAAAGATAAAGATTAACATAAGAAAATACTTATTAGGGATATTTGTAACAACACATGCTTATTAGAAATTGTTATATTACACTTAATATATCATGGCAAGACATAATAATAGGAATATTAGTAGCTAACATATATCAACAGAAGGAATAAACTATTGCAAAGTTCTACACCAATCCACTTTAAGTGATAATGTTTATAGTTGGAACCTAAGTACTATGAGAAAACCTAGTGTCCAACCAAGAATATCCATATCATCTAAGAAATATTACATATATAGAATCATTTCAACACCATGACCAGATTGTTCTTATGAACAGTCGCCATGATTCATACCTACATCAACATAACAATCTAGTTAACCAACTCAAACTCTAAGTGTACTTTCTTATAGACTCATAATTCAACTTACATTTTTCTACTTTTCCTATAAATCAATTGAATTCCATATATTTCTATGCATTAAATGTATCTCACTATGTGGACCTAGTCTACCTAATTATTATAAAAGGGAAAAAATAAAATAATTGAAGGGGTAAATTCCCATCCAACACTTATCCAATCCTTAAAAAAAATTAGTCTCTTGGCTACCTTGTTTTGATGTTGCTATCAAAATTGTATGTATAGCATACTACAAAGAGAAAATGTCCAAGGTACTTTGAATTTCCTTTGGATTTCTAATGTCCTTGGGGTTGTTGTTGGGGTTCTTCTATTGTTCTTATTCCTACTGGGGGGTCCTTGAATTTTCCTTCTAGTGCCTCCAATGTTGTCTCTACCATATATTCATAAATAATCTCTTCTCATAAAGTCTAATCCTCATGAGTTAGTACTTATACTTTTGCCTCTACACCTACTAGTTAGTACTAGTGGACTTATTGTACATTACAATCCATATCCTTTTAGCCTCTTCATTATGGCCATGCATCACCTTGCCCTAGGGAACTATGCCTTCCTTGTCATATGGTCTATTATGTTTGTTAATTATGTCCCTATGTTTGTTTACATTCATGAGAATCTACTAGTGTTATACATGTGGCTTTATAAGCCTTTCCATTAATGAGTCCTATACATCTTGGTGTTGAATGTCCATTGTGTTCTAATGTAGACGAGATCAGATTTTCTCATCCTTATAATTTCGTGATCCATTGTTATAGGTAGTAGCTATGTGATTCCTTCACTCTTGGATGGTGTTATGCCATTTGGTTATGTAGATTCGGGTGTCCCCTCCTTTATTGAGGACACTAATCTCAGAGATTTATGTTTTGTAAAATTGTGTTATGAGGCATCCTTAGATGTCATTACTTTTAGAGGATTTGATTCAAATAATGTTTGTTTATCCTTTTCATCCTTTGGAATAGATGTATCTCTCATCTCGGGTACTTTCTTTGGTGGAAATTGTACCATATACTCAAAGATCATTTTCTTCCATGTTACCACTAAAGATATTAGTTCATCCTCCTCAGGATTCTCATGCTTTTGTAAGTTCAATTAGGACTAAGAAAGATGATATTTTCTTATAGAAATTGGCCATGATTGTCTTATCCTCCTTGAATACTAGTGGTTCTCTTGTAATATCTTATATATCCTTTCTGCCCTGACATGTTTCCTCTAGAGTAATCATGTTCACAACTTTATAAAATTTGATGTAGTTACTGAACATTACTAATCATTTAAAGTTGGCAATATCCTCTCTAATGGTCAGGTGCTCATTGTGTCTTGTAACTTAACAAAATCAAACATGGACTTAGTGGCATTTGCCATCAACTTTTAGGAATCCTCTGTGTTGAGCCTTTAAGATCACATAAAGATGAATTTACAAACAGAGAATAAAGAAAATGGCAAACCACAATCACACAAGAGACAACAACTTACGTGGTAAATCCCTTAGCAGGGAAACATCCACATGACAATGAAAATAAGGAATTTTATTGCTGATATAAGGAGATGACAGATTCTCATGGGCTTACAATCCATTCCCCAAATTGCCTCTATGGGATATAGATTTATAATCATAAAATTCCATAATTTGTGATTAATTCTCTAACTACTAGATCCAATTATCTTGGTGAAATGGTTATGATCTGGTTGAAATCCCACTCAACTCGCCAATCAGTTGGATTTGTTGTCATATGTTCAACAATATCCACCTTGACAACAATTTACATGATACCTTGCCCAAGTTCATTCATCACCTTTTCTGCAAGCCAAGAGAAGTCAAACATCATCGTAGCTTCTCTAACAAAACTGGTTTTGTAAACATGTCAATACAATTTTCTCAAGTATGGACTTTCTCAAGTGCTACTCCACCTTCATCAATAACCTATCTTACAAAATGATATTTAATAGCAATATGCTTAGTCTTACTATGATAAGTTGGATTTCTAACCAAATGAATAGCACTTTGACTATCACAAAATACTTTCACCTTGTCCTGCATCTTTCCAAACTCACCCAACAAACCCTTTAACCAAATTGCCTCCTTGCAAGCATGTGAGGAAGCTTTATATTCTTCCTTGTATTGGATAAAGAAACTATGTTTTGAAGCTTTGAAATCCAACTAACAGGTCCTCCTACAAGAGTAACAACATAACCTGAAGTAGATCTTCTTTTGTCCAATTCACCTGCAAAATATGAATCAACATAACCACAGACTAAACCACTACAACCATTATAGGTGATACAATTATCACTTGTGCCTCTCAAATACTGAAGCACCCATTTCACTAATGCCCAATACTCTTTACTTGAATTTTCCATGTATCTACTGACAACACCAATTGGATGTGAAATATTTGGTCTTGTACTTACCATCACATACATCAAACTTCCTACTACATTAGCATACAATACACAAGACTTATAATCCTTTTATTCCTTATTACTAAGACATAAACTTGAAGAAAGCTTGAAATGAGAAGCCAAAGAGATATCTATTGGTTTCACTTTATTCATACCAAATCTCATGAGTATTTTCTCCACGTACCTTTGTTTTTATAACCATAGCTTACCATTTTCTTGTCTCTATGTATTTCTATGCCCAAGATTTGTTTTGTTGCTCCTAGATCCTTCATATCAAACGTTCTAGCCAAATGATACTTCAACATATTGATCTCAACCATGATTTTGCTTGCTACAAGCATATCATCAACATATAATACCAAAATAATGAATATGCCATTTAAAATTTTGGAGTAAACACAATGATCATACTCACTTCTTGTAAAATTTGGGTCGTCATGAAGGAATCAAACTTATTGTACCATTGCCTGGGACACTGCTTCATGTCATACAATGGCTTCATGAGTTTGCAAACAAGTGTTTTCTTGTGATCCTGAACAAACCCCTACGGTTGTTCCACATGTATTTCCTCATCCAAATATCCATGTAAAAATGTTGTTTTAACATCTAGTTTCTCTAACTCAAGATCAAGTAAAGAAACTACTACTAACACAACACAAATTGAAACAAGCTTAACAACTGGTGAAAAAAAATCATGGAAATCAATACCTTCCTTTTGAGAATACCCTTTTTCCATCAATACTTATTTATACCTTTCAACTTTATCATCAACACCCTTTTTCAGTTTGTAGACCCACTTCCAACCAACAACCCTCTTACCCTTCTACCAGTCCCCATGTTTTATTCCTCTCTAAGCCATCCATTTCTTTTTTCATGGCTATTTTCCATTTGGCACTTTCAGTTCCATCCATTGCTTCCTGATAACAACTAGGTTCCCCATCATTAGAAATCAAAGACATAGATGAAACATAATCGTCATACCTTATAGGAGGATTCTTGACCTACATAGATCTCCTTAGAGATGGTTGTGGAATTTCCACATTTTCCTAGAAATTTTGTGCATCCTCATCTTCTTCCTTTGGAACTTCTTCATGCTACTCCTTTATTGTAAATCACTAAGTCTCCAATTGAATCTGTTGAATTTGTGGTATTTTTTCTCGTTTCATTTAAACTTCTACCATGTCTGATTTTATGAGAGAGGATTCATCAAATACTACATCTCTACTTATGATGAGTTTGTGGGCAATAGGATCCCACAATCTATATCCCTTAACTCTATCACCATAACCAACAAAGACATACTTCTTTGATCTAGGGTCTAACTTAGAACGTTGATTTCTAGAAATAAGAGCATAAGCATCACAACCAAAAAAATCCATATTTGAATAATCACACGAATGACATGTCCATACCTCTTCTGGAATCTTACAGTTTATTACAGTCAATGGTGACTAATTTACCAGATAGCATGTTGTAAATATTGCTTCTTCCCACAACTCTTGTTTCAGCTTGGCATTATTGAGCATGCTCTTTGCTCTCTCTAAAAGATTCTTATGCATTTGTTCACCAACACCATTTCATTGAGGAGTAAAAATAGTGGTTATGTGCCTTTCGATCCCAACTTCCTTACAATAATTTTCAAATTCCAAAGATATGGACTCACCTCCATTATTTGTTCTCAATCACTTGATTGACCTATCAGTTATCTTTTCGACCAAAGCTCTAAATTTCTTAAATACATTCAACACATCAACTTTTATTTTTAATAAATAGACCCACACCTTTCTAGAGTAATCATCATAAATGTCACAAAATATTATTATCCTCCAAAAGAAACTATAGGGGATGGCCTCCAAACATCTGAATGGATATAACCAAGGATACATTTACTTTTACGATTGCATGTTTTAAACTTTTGTCTACACTGCTTCCCAAAAGCACAATGCTTGCAGAAATTCAAATTAAGAGATTTTAAAATTGGAAGTAACTTATGGTTTATCAGTATCTTGAGCCCTTTCTTGCTCATACGGCCTAGTATATGTTGTCATAAATAAGTAGTTTCATTTTCTTCCTCAAATTCCAATGTTGCTTCATTTATCTCAGTACTACCCTCTAGATGATAAAGGTTCCCGATCTTTGTAGCCTTCATTACCACCAAGATGTTCTTAGACACCTTCAAGACTCCACCTTAACATGTACATTTATAACCTCCAGAATCCAAAACTCCCAAGGAAATTAAATTCTTTTTAAGTTCGGGTTCATGTCTGACCTCCATTAATGTCCTTATAATACCATCAAACATTTTAATCCTAATGCTCTCAATCCCAACAGTTTTACAAGAAACACCATTTCCCATGAAAACAACACTGCCATCAATAGATAAGTAAGAAGAACCAACTTCCATGTGAACACATGTGATGAGAAGCACCAGACTTTGATAAGCATTCTTGGTGATATTGTGAGAAATTACAAACAGATAATACTTCATTGACCATACCTGAACTTGTCTCAACTAAATTTTCTTCCTTTGTGGAGTCTTCCTTGGATGCTTGCCTCTTCCAACAATCTTTCTTGAGACACCCTGATTTATTGCAGTACCAACATTTTTTATTTCCCTTCTTTCCTTTTGACTTAGATCTCGATGTACCTCTTGAGTTCTCCACTCTTTCTTTAGATCTACCTCTAGCCACCATTGCTTCTGATGTTGAGGTTTCTAAATTGGATTTTCTCTGCACATCCTCAAACAACAGAGCTCCCACAACAATATCATGTTCAATGGTGTATGTTGTGCTAAACCACATGGATGTGACTAGGTGATCCCAAGATTCAGGCAATGAACATAATATCCTGATTGCATTGTCTTTACATCTGTACTACTTAATTTACAAATCAGAGTATTGAAAACATTTAAATGATCAACAATTTTGGTACCTTCTTTCATCCGTAAGATATACAAGTACCTCTTCAAGTAGATTATGTTCGTCAAGGACTTTGTCATGTAGAGACTTTTCATTCTGCTCCATAATCATGTTGTTGTTTGGACCTCTCCAACAATATTAAACAAAATGTAAACTGCCAAACACAACCGAATAGTACTAAGATCTCTTGCATTCAAATCTTCTTAGTCCTTGTCTGTCATATTATTTAGTCTCTTTGTCTTGTCTTCCAATGCCTTATGCAGACCTTGTTGCACCAACAGATCTCACATATTGAGCTTCCACAACTCAAAATTATTTTTCTCATTAAATTTCTCCACCTTGAATCTAGTATTCAAGACTTTTTCCATTGGATCAAACACCAAATCTTCCAACAAAAGTCAAATAAAATATTTTGACCAGTAAACCATTGCACA
>ML798055.1:267739-280037 GCA_009831015.1 Picea engelmannii | reverse complement strand
TATATATATATAATTTAGTAATATATGTTAAATATAAATCCAAATAAATATAAAAAAAACACTAAATTAGTATTTTTCATGAATCTACTCTGAGACTATTTTGGGTCATTTTTCTTAGACTCAAGGCTTGTACATATTATCCCTAACAAACTACTTCCCACTTGGTCTAATGGGAGGGAGGGTTCTGCAAGTATAACCAAAAGGCTTGATGGGTTCCTTATGGCTGAAGCACTTTGTGAACGCCTATGGAAGTTGAGAGCTTGGGCCCTTCCTTCATATCTGATCATAAACCCATTTGTTTAGAGTTGGATATTAGTAACCATAGGATGAAAGTTCCTTTCACATTCAATCATTCTTATCTATAAGATGAGGACTTATCCTTACTTGTAAGAGAAAATGGACTTCTTGGGAGATGAGAGATTGTGATTCCCCTATGGATAAATTGGTACATAAATTAAAGTTTTGAAGAAATAAGTTATTTGTTGGGAGAAACATAAAGAAAGGAACTAAAGAAAGATTTAGTGGCTATTGAACAAGAATTAGAGGAACTTTCTTCATGTTTGGATGGGGAGATGTTCTCTAGTAACAGAAGAAGTAATTTAATGTGGTTGGAATCAAGGAGAAGTCAAATCCTAAAGACGGAGGAGGACACATGGAGACTTAAAAGTTGTGCTATTTGGATTTCACAATGTGACAATAATACCAAATTCTTCCATAAATTTTCCAATCAAATAATGTTGATTAATACTATTTGGGAGATAACGGATTGTGATGGCAATACATTTTCGGGTCAGAGCTCTTTACAAGAGGCTACTATGAAAACTTTCAAGGAATATTATATGAGCAATGATATGACTCACATTGATTCACAACTTAAAGTACTGCAACATTTTCCTAGATTCTTTTCAGAACTGGAGGGACATGAGATGTTTGAGGAAGTCACTCTCAATGAGGTTGAAGACATCCTAAAGTCCTTTGCAAAGGACAAAAGTCTTAGCCTTGATGGTTGGACAGTGGAACTCTTTTTTTATATTATGGGCAAAGACCTTCTGGAGGTGATTGAAGACTCAAGAGTAAATGGATATGTCTCGGGGGCTATCAATTCCACCTTTATCAGACTTATTCCTAAGAAGGACAAGCCATAAACTTTCAATGACTTTAGACCAATTTCTTCATGTAATTTGGTTTATAAAGTCATTTCTAATATAATTAAGCATGTTCTTTCTACCCGTATCTCTAAGGAACAATTTGGATTTCTCTCTAACAAGAAGATATTGGATGTAGTTGGAGTGGCCCAGGAATCAATTCACTCCATTAAATTTAAGAAATTGAAGGGGCTAATTCTCAAAATTGACCTTATAAAAGCTTATGATAGGGTGGATTGAACCTATCTTAGGCTTATCCTCTTTCAAATTGGCCTTCATGTGAATGTGGTTAATTGGATCATGGCTTGTGTGACTTCTGTCAATTTTGCAGTGTTGATAAATGGCTCACCCACAAGTTTTTTTAAGGGATTTAGGGGACTAAGACAAGGATGTCCTCTATCTCCCTTACTCTTTATGTTGGTTATTGAAGGACTTAGTAGATTACTTGGTCACTATGAGGAGGAAGGACTATTTGTTGGAATAAAAATCACAAAGAATTTCAATATTTTGCATCTACTCTTTGTAGATGATGTCCTAATATTTGGGAGAGGCAGATTGAAGGAATGGGAAAACTTAAAAGATATTTTACAAGTGTTTTGTTATGCCTCTGGGATGGAGATTAGTGAGAAAAAATCCATTTTGATAGAAAACAATGTAGAAAATACTTTACTTAGACAGATTGTTCTTCTTTTTTCCATCCACATTGATTCCCTGGATTCAAGTTTTAAATATTTGGGATTTTTTTTAAAGCCTTACTATTATAAGAAGGAGGATTGGGGCTGGCTTGTCCAAAAATTTGATAAAAGAATGGGTATTTGGACATACATATGGATTTCTTTGGGAGGCAAACTAACCCTTCTTAAATTTGTTCTATAGAGCATCCTGGTGTATTGATTGTCCTTGGAAAAAATTCATGCTTCGATGTTAAAATCCATTAGAAGTAAAATGTTTCATTTTCTTTAGGCCAACTGTTTTGAAGGGAGAAAATTTCATCTTTCTAGTTGGGAAAGTCTTTATGTTCCTAAGAAATTAGGAGGTTGGGGTATCAATCATTTAGATTGGTTTGGAAAATCTCTTTGTATGAAAATCCTATGGAGAGGTCTCTTTGGTATAGGACTGTGGTCTAATTTGTTGAAGGACAAGTATTTACATAATTCTTTTGTGGTTGAATGGTTCATATTTCCTCCACAGTCTTCTGGAAATGCTTCTAATTTTTGGAGAGGGGTGTTGCAATCCATCCATTGGATGGTATCTTGGTTAACATGGAAAGTTGGCAATGGACTTCAAGTTGTGCCAAGATTTGACTCCTTCATAGGAGGAGAACACTTCTACATACTTTCATAACCTTTATGTGATTACCTAAACAACATGGGATTTAATTATTTGGGACATATTAGGAATTTGGCTTCCTAGGTCCCTTTACAAAATTATTGGCTCTCTTCTGATGATATTGGCTTGGTTGGTACATAGGCAATTGAATGGAATCATTTTATAGATGGTTTAAATTTTGTTGGCATCAAACTCTGAAAGGAACCACATTCTCTTGTATGGGGATGGAATGAATCAAAAGGGAAGGTAACTGCAAAATTGGCCTATGAGGCCATCTCATCAGCGAATTCTATGATCATAACTAAATGGTGGTTCCTCAAGATTTGGAAATGGAATCTTCCAGAGAAATTAAAATGTTTTATGTGGCTCTATTTGGAAGAAAAAATCCTAACGTGGGAAAATCTACAAAAAAGAGGATATCGAGGCCCTGATGTATGAAAATTATGTTTGAAACAAGGGGAAACAATTGTTCATTTATTTATACATTGTTCTTTCTTCAAAACAATATGGACCCTAGTTTGTTGTATTACATTTATCAGATATTTAGGGAGGTGGTTCAATTGATCTTTGTATGCAAAATTGGGTGAAGGAAAGGCATTATTTGACTTAATTGCTTATCTTTATAATGCGGGGATTTTGGATAGCACATAATTTGGACCTCTTCGAAGGAGAATCTTTGGAAGCATATGTTGTTAGTTCTAGAATTATTGCTTATTTTTATGAATTTCACAAGGATAAATTCTCGTCTGATGACAAAGTTGTTTGTTATTCTCTGCCTAATTTATTTGAGAATACGCCTATAGGTTTTTTTTATGGTGCAATTGCTAATGGCTTTTGTGGAGCAGGTTTTGTGCTAAAAATTTCACAACATTTTTCAATGCATGCATACTTTGGAGGAGGGAAAGAAATAAATACAAAAGATGAGATTATTTCTCTTTGGGGTTTGCCATGGCTGGCTAGAAATCTCAAATTGGACAATGTTCAGGTATTGGGGGATTCTAAAGTTATTACAAGCTGGGCATCCAGAATGGTTAATTTACAGGTGCTTGCTCTTGATCAGTGGAAAAGGAGAATCACGTGTCTCAAGGAAGAATTTTTCTACATTTCCTTCTCCCATATTTACAAGGTTCATAATTTGGTTGCAGACAAATTATCTAAAAAGGTTGTGGGCCTTCCATCTGACATTTTATATTATCAAATTTGGCAAAAAGGGGTGTTGTCTAGCAATGTTACTATTCCTTTTGACTAAATTTTATTATCTTTTTCAGATGATTATTACTTTTCTTCAAGGTAGATAGAAGTTTTTTGAGGCTAAAAACAATTTATGTCAGTATGTATTTGGTGTCTTTGTATATATGTAGGAAGATGTTCTTTTTTTTGGAATTTGTCTTTGTATATATGTAGGAAGATGTTCTTTTTTTTTGGAATTTTTGGAACTTTTCTGCCATTTAAGTTCTAGTGACATGGACTAAGTCTCTATGGGACATATTATCTTTGATTTTAATAATAGCAAGATAATATTTTTTCCTGGTGGAAAAAAAAATTACACATAAACATAAATACTACAAAATATGACATTTATATTATTTTTACATATTTGTATATAAGTTTTACAAGTTTAGCTAGATTACAACCAACCTAAAACCATTTTAAATGATTAAAATTTGTATATGATTCATCTCAATGCTTAATAATCCAAATTTAAGATGGATTTAAACTTATAATAAATTAAGATATTATATTTTATTCTTATTAAAATGTTGAAATCTCTTAAAACTTAAAAAAAAAAATCTAATTAAATTTATTAAGAAGAAGAAGATGATGATGATGAAGAATAACATCCACTAACCGGACCTTAAGAAGGTAAGGGATTACTTGCAATGCTTTAGATTTTTTTTTCTGGATCGAAAATCCACTAAACTAGTAAGTATGAATGATTATAATTTTTTTTTAATCTACTCATTTTATTGAAACAAGTGTTTTTATAGCATTTTATTGAAACAAATGTTTTTATAGTTTGAGATTGAGAAATTATTAATTTTCAATGTTTATATTTAAATTTAAAAATTTTTAAATTAATAATAATAATCATAATATAGATACCTCTGGATTATAAATATTCCAAGTGGTGAAAATTTAATAATTAAAATTGATTTTATCTTTCTTAAAAAATCTAATTACAATTGTTTTTATCATTAAAACATCTAAATTATTTAAGTGTAAATATTTAATTGTTAAAATATCTAAATATGATGATGATGATGTCTACTAAGATCATATTTGTTCTAATGAACCTTACTAAGGAATTACTTGAATTTCTTTAAAATTTTATTTTAAGAAAAGTGTTCCAAAATCACCATAGTTTTGATGAGTGAGAAGGTTAGGAAAGTTGGTATTGTGACAAATATTTTGAAATTGAAATCTAATTTGGGTATACTTAAAACATCCTAAAAGAAAGTGATTTTCATCTTCATCCTAAAAGAACGTGATTTTAATCTTCAACCCTCTCACTGTCATAAAGATGACAGATTGTTTCAATCCACAACATTTTAGGAATTGTCCAAGGCTCACTTTCATTATAGAGCTCTTTTTTCTTATTTTCATTATAAAGCTCGTGATAATTTTTTCTTATTTTAGCAATGTTCGTTTTCTTCTTTATACTAGTCAAAACAAAGATTTTCTCCTTAAATTTAGATGTAATAATATTTTTAATATTATAGTTATTTTGTATGATGATCTCTTCCTTTATTCCCTAATGATTTAACCAATACTTGGCATCTTTATGCCATCCCTTCTTGAATACCTAGTCATAGCCCTACTCTCATTAGATATCTTGTTTTTTTAAATTAAACATTGTACATCAATATCAATTTATTAATAGTATAATTATATAAAATACATTACAAAAACTAAACAAATTTAATTTATATGATGACAATGATGATGATGATTAACATACACTAAGACCGAATTGGTCTATCAGAATTTTGTTTCTGTGCTCGAAAAGCATTAAGAAAAGCTTTACAAGATCACCATAGTTTTGTGAGTTAAGAGGTTAGGAAATTTGGTAGTGTGACAAATATTTTGAAAATGAGATCTAATGTGGGTATAGGCTAGACAATCTAAGAGAAAGTGTTTTTCATCTTCAACCTTCTTAGTGTCACAAAGGTGACACACTCTTTCATCCCATGGCATTTTAGGAATTGACGAGCTCATGAGAATTTGTTCTTATCTTAAAAATGCTTATTTTTTTCTTTACACTCGTCAAAACAAATAGATAATTTTGATCTTCTAGGTTAGGGTTGATTACATCCTTATAATACCTTAACTTTCTTTTTTCCTCTAACTCTTTATCACACCACATTTTCTCCTTAAATTTTGATTTGATGATATTTTTAATAGTATCTTAATTCTGCAAAATGGTATCTTCCATGATTCCCCAATAGTTTAGCCAAGATTGGGCATCTTCATGCCATCCTCGCTTGAGTCGATGGTGGTTACAACTCGATTTTGAAGCAATTTTAGGAAGCCTATTGTCTTCCATGTTGTTTAACTTGTTCTTATACATTAGGTATCCAGTCATAGCCGTGCTCTCAATGGGGGAGAGGCTTGTTTCTAAGAGGAGGATGGGATAGGGCATATTTCCTTTAATTTTGAGATTATATGTTATAAAATTCTTTTGTATTTTCTCTATCTTTCTCTAGGATTCATGAGAGATACTACAACCCCAAACTTCACATCCATAAAGAATAAAAGGTGTAACGAGAGTCTCAAAGAGGAGTTTCTTCTTATCCCAAATCCAAAGATCGATTGAATTACAATTGTTTTCAAGCCCATAATAAGCTTTCCATCCCCCACTAATCATTTTCTCAATGCTATATTTCCAATTGAGCTTGTGGTGAATATCAATTCCAAGATATTTGTATGAAGTCACTTCCTCCAAGTTGTTGTTGTCATATACAAAGGTATCACAAGTTTTTATTGGATTTAATAATCACGACCTTGGTCTTATTAGTATTAACAATCATACCCATATTGGAGCAAAAATCCTTGAGGATTCTTAGTTGGTTTTCAAGATCACGGGGACTCCTTTCCATAAGAACGATATCATCAGCATAAAGAAGAAGATTGATGACTATACCAGTGAGAGTAGGGGCAACACAACCTGCTTTTTCCAAACAATCTTCTAAATTGTCAATGTATATGCCAAAAAGGGTAGGAGACAAGGGACAACTTTGTTTGACTCCAATATTGCAGTTAATCTCTTTCGACCAACCCTAACTCCTCTGCAATGATATTAAAGGTAACAAGATTGTCCAAAGCTAAACCCTAAACCCTGATATCTCCTAATATCCTAAACCCTGCCTGACCTTTAGCTCTTTTACCGTGACTTTCTAGCCAAAGGCTAATATTCTTCTCCAAAATAATTCCATAAAGCTTGGCTAAATTCGGGCTAATCATAATGGTCCTATAATTAGAGGGAATGTTTCCATCCCCATTTTTAAAAATAGGAACAATGAGGCTTTGCATGAAGCCTTGCTTCACTGCTATGCTAAATTGAAGAGTTTGTGTATGTGAGGGATAAGGATAGGCCCTTTGATTTTAAAAATTCTCCTTAGCTTTCCCATTTGCAAGCGACTTAACCTCGAACTCTATGTCATCTAAAGAAAAAACTGCAATCTTTGTAAGGGAACTGTAAAGACATGGCATATATATATTAATAACAAAAACACACACATGTATGTAAAACATTTTAATATAAACTATAAATAAAATATTTCAATATCAACTTTAAATAACATATAACAAAATAATTCATTTTTACTTTTAAATTTATTTGTTTGGTAAAGATTAAATCTCTCAAGATACAAATTGTTTTTAAAATAGATTTGATTCTTTTAAAAACAAGATAGATTTGAAAATTAAATCTTCTTTATTTCGT
Organism: Picea engelmannii; assembly: GCA_009831015.1. NCBI lineage: Eukaryota > Viridiplantae > Streptophyta > Pinopsida > Pinales > Pinaceae > Picea > Picea engelmannii. The sequence goes on along the minus strand of ML798055.1, from coordinate 272,621 downwards.
GAATTTTTTTTTTTACATGTTATAAAAACTATAAAAATATTCATAAAAAAAAATTGTTACATTTGGTAAATGTTACCAAAATATTCATAAAAATTAAAAAATTGAAACTTTATGTTTAGTAAATATCAAATATTTGGAGATACAAATTGTTTTTAAAATAGATTTGATTCCTTTGAAAACATGATAGATTTGAAAAATAAATCTTCTTTATTTCATGAAAAAAGAAAAAATGTTACAGGTTTTAAAAGCTATAAAAATATGATAAATTTTATGAAAATATTAGTAAAAATTCAAAAATTGAAATTTTAATCATCATTAAGAAAACATGAAAGCCGGACATAATGTGTACCTAATTACACATTGGACTTTAACATGTAGAGAAAAAGATTTGACTATCAATTTAAAAGAACTATGAACATCAATTTTACACTTTTTTTAACAAAGAGAAAGGACATGGCATATATATATATATATATATATATATATATATATATATATATATATAACAAAAACACTCATATATGTAAAACATTTTAATATAAACTATAAATAAAATATTTCAATATCAACTTTAAATAACATATAATAAAATAATTCATTTTTACTTTTAAATTTATTATGTTTGATAAAGATCGATTCTCTCAAGATACAAATTGATTTTAATAAATTTAATTCCTTTTAAAACAAGATAGATTTGAAAAATAAATCTTTCTTTATTTCATGAAAAGGAAAAAAAGTTACTAGTTATAAAAACTTTACTAAAATATTCATAAAAATTCAAAAATTGAAACTTCATAGTTGATAAATATCAAATATCTCAAAATACAAATTGTTTTTAAAATAGATTTGATTCCTTTGAAAACAAAATATCTCAAGTTACAAATTGTTTTTAAAATAGATTTGATTCCTTTGAAAACATGATAGATTTGAAAAATAAATCTTCTCTATTTCATTAAAAAAAAAAAGAAGTTACACATTGTAAAAGCTATGAAAATATTGATAAAAAATGAAAAATTGTTACATTTGATAAATGTTACTAAAATATTTATAAAAACTTAAAAATTGAAATTTCAATCATAATTAAAAAAACATGAAAGCTTGGCATAGTGTACCTAATTACACATTACACATTGGATTTTAACATGTAGAGAAAGAGATTTGAATATCAATTTAAAAGAACTATAAATACTAATTTTACATTTTTTTTTTAATAAAGAGAAAAGTATTTAATTATACACCTATTGACATTGGACACATTTAATAGGTTTTTAATATTTAATCAGTTTTGTATGGATAAGATTAAATATTGATGAAATATTCTTAGTCGTCCCAATAAATCAATGGTTGTGATTTCGGCCACTAACTTCTTCACTATTATAAAGACATCTCTTTACATGTTTAATTTTTTATTTTTACTTAATCATATTTAAAATTTACTATGGTGATTAGTTAATTGCCACGCCTGAGTAAATTTCATTTTACCAGCCACGAATTTTTGTTTTAAAGTCACTATCAAAAAATACACTAAATTGATGTCTGGAAAATTTAACTATATCTCCACACGCTCACTATTTAGACAAAGTTAACTACAGTTTAGACAAGGTTAACTCCACATGCCCAGTGTTTAGACCAAGTTAACTATGGTTTAGGCAAGGTTAACTTGGAGTGAAGGAGACAGCGATATAACCTGCCCTTTGTGTGAATGAGAACATTATGAAGTCCTGGGTCTATATAAGCGTCCACCGACACTGCAGTGCCTAGACCTTACGGATCCGAGATTTAAATTTAAAAAATAAAAAATAAAAAAACTAATCTGGAATCCAGCCACAAATCCGCGTGGAGGAGTCTGACGTCAGATCACCAGTTAATCCCACGCTTCGTTTCCAGCTCTCGCCTTTATATACCCCATCCGCTCTTCTCATTCACACACTCTTGTTGGACGTATATACAGAAAGCAGTATACGACGCTTCTCTTTGTGTGTATCCGTTGTTCAGGGATTCAAGCACACCCGAGAGATTCGAGCCCTCGCTTCTCATTTCAGTAAACCCTGGGATTTTTCTGCAATCAGTCGTCGCCGGTTCCAATCTGCCGAGGTTTATTTTTGGTTCGAGATGGGGAAGGCGGTATTCTTCTTCTTCTCCGGCCTGCTTCTGGTCTGTGTGTTATCCACGGTTTTAATTGAGCCTGTGGCCGGCTCGGAGATGGACGCCTTTGAGGCTTTGTGGGTTTCGAAGCCGCGACCCCGCTGCGAGGGTTCGATCGGAGAATGCTTCGAGGACGAAGAAATGCAGATGGATTCCGAGATCAACAGGCGTTTTCTGGCCGGTCGGACGTATGTCAGCTACGGCGCGCTGAGGTCCAACAGCGTGCCGTGTTCGAGGCGCGGTTCTTCCTACTACAACTGCGGATCCACCAGCCAGGCAAACCCTTACAAGCGGAGCTGCACTCAGATCACTCGCTGCGCCAGAAGCACTTCTTGAGATTCGAACCCTTGCCATGTTTCCTTATTTATTCCACTATATTTCTTGTACGCTTCCGTCGATTTCATCTATACCTATATTTTACATTCTTTCTTGATCAGCGATTGAATTAACAGCCTTGTAATAAATAACTGATTGTTACGAGAGTCGCGAGGTCCTAGTTTCGAATCCTGCCGTTGCTCCACCAAGTATTTTAGCGCCTTGGATGCGTTAAATGTATTATTCTGAAGCTTAAAACGCAAAATGTTCTAGAAGACCTGTGCTGGAACCCCACTGTTCAGATTCTTTCTGTTCAAAATTATTCTATAAAGACGGAAGATTGGTATGAAGCACCCGGTTACTCTTATATTCATATATTTGCATTTTATTGATCCCCTGTTACTTTACCTTACATTCTTATTTTTTTCATTATATTTCTTGTTCTTTCATTGCATTTCTTGTTCATTTCCGTCTATTTAAACTCCACCTTTCTTGATCAGCAATTGAATTAATTGCCATGTAATAAAATAACTGATTGTTACGAGAGACGCGGGGTCTTAGTTTCGAATCCTGCCGTTGCACCGCCAAGTATTTTAGCGCCTCGGATGCGTGAAATTTATTTATTTCGAAGCTTAAAATATAAAATGTTCCAGAAGACCTGTGCTGGAACCCCACTGGTCAGATTCTTTGTTTTCTTCAAAATTATTCTATTAGACGGGGGATATTGGTATGAAGCACCCACTTACTCATATATTCATATATTTGCATTTCATTGATGACCTGTTGCTTTACCTTATATTCTTATTTTTATCATTATATTTCTGGTTCTTTCATTGTATTTCTTGTTCGTTTCCGTCTATTTAAACTCCACCTTTCTTGATCAGCAATCGTGATCAGCAATTGAATTAATTGCCATGTAATAAAATAACTGATTGTTACGAGAGACGCAAGGTCTTAGTTTCGAATCCTACCGTTGCACCGCCAAGTATTTTAGCGCCTCGGATGCGTGAAGTTTATTCATTTCGAAGCTTAAAATATAAACTGTTCCAGAAGACCTGTGCTGGAACCCCACTGTTCAGATTCTTTGTGTTCTTCAAAATTATTCTATAAGACGGGGGAGATTGGTATGAAGCACCCACTTACTCGTATATTTTCATTTCATTGATGACCTGTTACTTTACCTTATATCCTTATTTTTTTCATTATATTTCTTGTTCTTTCATTGTATTTCTTGTTCGTTTCCGTCTATTTAAACTCCACCTTTCTTGATCAGCAATTTAATCAAATGCCATGTAATAAAATAACTGATTGTTACGAGAGACGCGAGGGCTTAGTTTCGAATCCTGCCGTTGCACCGCCAAGTATTTTAGTGCCTCGGATGCGTGAAGTTTATTCATTTCGAAGCTTAAAATATAAAATGTTCCAGAAGACCTGTGCTGGAACCCCACTGTTCAGATTCTTTGTTTTCTTCAAAATTATTCTATAAGACGGGGGAGATTTGGTATGAAGCACCCACTTACTATTATATCCATTGACGACCTGTTACTTTACCTTATTTCGTTCTTATTTTGTTCATGGTAACCCAATCTGTAGACAAATAAAAGAGATTGGTATGAAGCACCCACTTACTATTATATCCATAGACGACCTGTTACTTTACCTTATTTCGTTCTTATTTTATTCATGGTAACCCAATCTGTAGACAAATTAAAGAATTTAATGCCAAATGTTCTGCAGAAAGAAAGAAAGAATTTAATGTGGAATGGTTTGCAGGAACCCAAAAGTGTTTCAATACAGCAGTGGAATTAAAAAAATTTAATGTCAAATGGCCTGCAGGTACCCAAAAATTTATTGTCAAATGGTGTGCAGAACCCAAAAATTTAATGCCAATGGTCTGCAGAAACCCATAAAAACTCATAAGGGTTTACCATACAGCAGTGGAATTAAAGAATTCAATGCCTAATGGTCTGCAGATACCCAAAAATTCAATATCAAATGATCTGCAGATACCCAAAAATTTAATGTCAAATGATCTGCAGATACCCAAAAATTTAATGTCAAATGGTCTGCAGATACCCAAAAGGCTTCCCATACAGCAGTACCTTGCTTATAACAACAAACCCCACTATTGATAGCTATGTTTTAGGAGAAGTTACTGCTCATTCAAAAACACACTTAAAAATTTGGCAGACATTAAGCACGGAACATTAACTGTAATAGATCTCTGCGCAGGTATCCGATCTTTGTATATACATTTTTTATATAAATTATAATTTCGCTGGTGTACATTCCGTGATGTATATGCTGTGCATGCATCCTTTCTTTATACATAGTACATACATCCAATGCATTATATTATCTTTACTTTGCCGTTAATGGGTTGCCTTAAAATTTGGACACAAAGACACTTGGAAAAACAGCA
>ML798055.1:230422-242230 GCA_009831015.1 Picea engelmannii | reverse complement strand
CCCCCCCACAAGATAGATACATAGATAAATATATTTTATTAAACCATCTATAGGACCATGGTCATGTTTTTTCTCCAAGCTAGTTTTTTGACCTCCTCGAAGTTTGGTCTAAATCCTCCAGGGTTGTTATAAATGACTCATCGAAAACCACTTGGGGGGCTAGTGGGCCATTACATTTGTACAACTCACACAACTTGGGACCCATAAGTGTGACATGATTAGTGGACCAAATCTTTTGTGACAACATGAACATTGTCCGTAAGGGCATCTTGTAGGCATGAACCCATCCTAACATGAATTTTGTCTGCGAGCGTGTTGTTTTGCATGAACCTGTCCCTCATAAACAACATTCATGTTGGGATGGGTTCATGCCTACCCCACAAAAAACATCCATGCTACCACTAGCGGTTTGGTCCACTAATTGTGGCACGATTGTGGGTCTCAAGCTAGGTGAGTGGTACAATTGTAATCCCCCCCCTCCCCAAGTAGCTACTAGTGGGTCAACTATGATAGCCTTGGAGGATGCAGAACAAACTTTGGGGAGGTCAAACCTATAGATTTTAACCTTGTACAATATTTTACTGCAAACATATTTTCAATAAAAGAATAGAAAAGATACAATGGAAAATACACACATTACACATAGATTTTTCCCCTGGAAACCCAAACCGGGAAAGCCAACATATTCTATATTCATTCATAGTGATACATTGTTTACAATACAATATACATATAGGAGCCAACGTCATCCAAAACCCTAACCCAATGACCTGGATTAGTCAACAACCCTAATTCCTTAACCAAAAATAGAAAACCATAAAAAAAAACCATGTGCCGAAAAAACTCCCAATAATGGACACACAAATCAAGGTGACATGAAAAATGAGGCAAAAATGTGACACATTGCCCGAGGAAGCAAAAATTCTCGCCCGACATTGCCCCTGAACTCCCGTGCAGGGGGGCTATCACCTGACACAACATAGCAGATACTAAGGCTAATCGTGCAAAGAATATAACACATACCCAACATTCTCCCACTTATTGTTTTCTTTGCATACAAAGGGTTACATGGTTACATAGTCAACAATCCAAGGAAACAATGCCCATGGATCCTCTACACCAAGAGAACTTCTCAATGCTCACATATTTTGTTAATGAATTTGCAACATTCTTCAAAGAGTCCACTTTCATTAACAATCCTTTCATTTTTTCAACCATGTCTCTCACAAAGTGATACTGAATATCAATATGCTTTGTCTTTGAATGATAAGCTGGGTTCTTTGCCAGAAAAATTGCACTTTGACTGTCATAATCTGTCCTTACAATTTTTTTGTAACAACCCAATACCTAAACACAATCTTTGTAACCATAATGCTTCCTTACTTGCATGAGTGGTTGCCATGTATTTAACTTCTGTAGTTGAAAGTGCCACTACAACCGGTCTTTTTCTCATCCAACTGATTGTTCTTCCAAACAGGGTAAACACATACCCACTTGTAGATCTCCTATGATCCAGATCTCCATCCCAATATGCATCCACAAATCCATGCATATACAACACTCTGTCTAATCTTGGTCTTCCTTGGTAGCACAATCCATAACTAGCAGTGCTACGCAAATACCTGTAAACCTTTTTTACTGTTTTCCAATGCTCCTTCTCTGGTTTTGACATATACCTGCTCAAAACTCCCATTGCATATGCAATGTCTGGTCTAGTACAGAACATTGCATACATCAAACTTCCAACTGCACTCGCATATGGAACACGAGACATTTCCTCCTCCTCTTCATGTATCTCGAGACACTGATCCGCAGATAAATTTACACCAATAGGAATAGGGACCTTGATCAGTTTACATTCCTGCATATTAAACCTCTGCCATATTGTCTCAACATATTTTCTCTGATTTAACCAGAGTTTCCTCTTTTTCCGATCTCTTTTAATTTCCATGCCCAAAATGAAATTTGAAGCACCGATATCCTTCATGTCAAATTTAGAGGACAACTGATTTTTCACATCCTGGATAATCTCCTTGTTGTTTCCTATCAGCAACATGTCATCCACATACAAGACCAAATAAATCAAATGATCACCAATTAATTTAAAATACACACAATGATCCTCTTTGCTTCTTGTGAAGCCAAGTCCCAGCATATAAGTATCACATTTTTGATACCACATCCTTGGTGATTGTTTTAAACCATATAGGTACTTTTTCATCTTGCATACCAACTCCTTCTTTCCCTTCACAACAAAGCTTTCTAGATGCTTCATATAGATTTATTCTTCCAGATCCCCATGTAGGAATGTTGTTTTCACATCCATCTGTTCTACTTCAAAATCAGATGCACCATCAACATATAATAGAAATCTTGTAGAAGTTAACTTGGCAATAGGAGAAAAAATCTCACCTAAATCAATTCCCTCAACCTGGGAATAACCCTTTTCTACTAACCGAGCTTTGTATTTCTCCACTTTGCCTTCTGCATTAAGCTTCTTTTTAAATACCCATTTGCTACAAATGGGATTTCTTCCAGTCGACAACTCCACTAGATCCCAAGCATCATTATGATCCAAGGCTGCCATTTCTTCATCCATGGCATTTTTCCAGATCTTTCCATCCTCTGAATCCACTTCCTCCTCGATAGTTCTAGTATCATCATCAGTAATATACAAAGCAAAATTTGAATGGAAATCATATGGAGTATACCTTTCCGGTAGCCTTATTTCTCGAACCGATCTCCTCAATACTGGACTATGATGATATTCTTCTTTTGATTCATGTTCTTCTGTAGAGTCTGATTCATTATCCTTTAAATCAAACTCTATTTTCTCCGGTTCTTCCTTACTTGGTAGGACTTCCTGTTTAACAACATCCTTCATTTATCTACATACCACATCTTGTCTATACACTACCTTCTTTGTTTCTGGGTTCCAAAGCTTATAACCTTTGAGACCATCTTTATACCCAATAAAGATACACTTTTCATCCTTCTTATGTAACTTACTCCTGTTTTCCTTTGGAACATGAACATTGGCCTCACAAGCAAATACCTTGAAATATGTGAGAGAAGGTTTCTTACCAGTCCATACCTCTTGTGGAGTCTTGTCATCCAACGATGATGAGGGTGATCTGTTGACCAGGTAACATGCAGTACCTACTGCCTTTGCCTAGAATTCTTTCCCTAACCTGACACCATTGAGCATGGACCTTATTTTTTCCATCAACGTCATGTTCATCCTTTATGCAACTCAATTCTTCTGAGGATATGGAGTAGTCTTATGCCTTGCTATACCACACTTCTTACATAATTCTTCAAATTCATTCCCACAAAACTTTGTGCCATTATCTATCCTCAACACCTTAATTATTTTCTCTGTTTGATTCTCAACAAGAACCTTAAACTCTTTAAACCTGTCAAAAACTTCATATTTCTTCCCGTGGGGCTAAACATATGCACTATTAATTCCCACATTAAATTATCAACTGGGGCTCGTAAGCTTCGAGGTGCAAGAACATGAAATGCAGGATTGGAGCCTAGTCTAGCCTAATCTAAAGTCGGCGAAAATATGAACAAACAAAGAAAAATAAACAAGATGCAGGAAATTAACACTAGGATTCATCATTGGGACATAGAAAAAACTTAGTTCTATAAAGTCTTAGATCACAGTCTTTCATACACTCAGAGTAATGTTCGTGTGATTAATCAGGAGTAGCTTAATTAAGTTTTTTGTCCTTCAATGATTATTTCCTATATTGGATCCACACTTAAATGCAATAAAAGAAACTAACAAATGGAAATGAATTCAAGTGATAGGAAATAAACTAACACTTTGGGATGAAGCCCATCACGGGGAAGCTATATCTCACAAGTTAGACCCTTAATCCGTCCTTTGATGAGTAAAATTATAAGCTTGCAATAAGAAGCCAAACAAAATGAAATACTAAAACAAAACTAAGTGATCAACAATTTATTTAGCATGAAAATAAATCATGAATTTCTATAAGCAAATGGGAGTTGAGAACTATCTACAATACATAAAATGAAATCAAGCAATCAAACATTTCATTGTTTTTATGAACCAAAGGAATGCAAGTTCAGAAATTCATATACACAGATCTGCCACACTAAGAAAAATCAAAGTCTGAGCTAACCAATAAATAAAATTAACATAAATCAATTAGCAAACTGAATAGAACATTTAATCTATGAATCAATTAACAATGCAACAAAAATATCTCACACAAAGATAAACTAGCATATACATAAAATAAATTAAACAAATCTAACAAACAAATATAAATGAGAAACACATTACCAATCTTGAGGGGCCCTACCAAGCTGACAATTGCTGATAGAGATACTTCAGATGAAAACCCAACGATGCACCACAAATCTGAAATCAATAATCTTTCATCTATTGAAATTCAGGCTCAAATTACAACAATGGCATCATAATTGTTTTCCTCTATTACATGAACCTCCATCACAAAAGAATGATCATAATGAAAATTGGATCCTTCTCACAACCCTATGAGACTTATTTATACATGAAATCCATGGAGGAATGGATAAAACCGAATTCCCCAACTCAGATTTTGGTTAAAACCAATTTTACAATTTCTAGAATGAAATCACAAAAAATTGGGGTTTTCATCAATTTGGACAGATTCGAGTTGAAGATCCACCCATAACTCTTAAATCATTTTGAATTTTGAAAACTGCCCAGCCTTTAATCAATTTTCCATATTCTAGACAAAACCCATATTATAGAATTTCTAGATATGATACCATTTGCACGAAAATCGAGGTGCAAGTTGGCAGTTTGAGAATTTTACTAATTTTTGCAGAATCATTCACCCTGAGTTGGAGGTCCACACGTGTGAGTTGGGTGAATTTTGACAAATATGTCCACATGTAGACGTCGCTCTGGACAAAACCCATGTCCCTGATTTTCATCTAGAAGCATTCCAAATTTTCGAACTATATCTGGTACCCGATGCCTATATGATGTTGGTACCGAATGAGCACAGTTGAAAAATAAACATTGGTACCAGATGAGCGCAGATATCGGATGGATGTAGAACCTTCTGGTACCGGATGACTTGGAGTGTGAGTATCATATGCATGTAGGTACCAGATGACTATGATGGTATCAGAACATGAACAATACAGGTACCCAAACATGGATAGTGGAGATATAGGAACAATACAGGTATCAGAACAAAGACATGTTGCTTGGACATAGAAACATAGGATTAAATCATCATAGATAAAATAATGTTAAAAAAATCTTTAATCACTTAAAAAGACAAGAAAACAACAATAATTAACCACAAGTTAGAATGGGTGTAATTAGTGGTAAGTGACAGGATAATGGCTATATAATGTATCAAGAGTGCAAGAATATAACTTATGAATGAAGGTTTTACATGGTATAAAATATGACATATTTGGAGCCCAACACTTCCCCACTCTTGCTAGTTTGCATGTCTTCATGCAAACAAAGTACTCACCCATTATATATTTAAATATACCTCTATGAAATTATTATTGCGAGTGTTGGTTCTTATGGAGTGCCCTGATTTATCATACTGTCATAGAGTTGATTTATTTTACAATAGAGCAATGAAAATTGATGCAGGAGCATCGCCAACAACAAGCGAGCGTGGGGTAAAAGCCAACGCATTTTGGCACATGATGAATTGTTTGAATGTTTTGAAGTTTGATACACCAAACGTAAATGAAACAATTAAGAAAGGGCGTATTTGTAGATTGTAATCAAACCTTGAGGGTCCCGCTCTCGTCTGAAGGACTAAGAGGCATTTATATTAGTAAATGTAAGTAGGTAGCTTTGAATTCTTAGATTAGACAGTTTTAGGAGACGGAGGGAAAACAGATATAGACACCCTCACTTGTATCATTGTAACATTAGCAACATGATCAAGAGAGCATAGAGAAGAAGAAGCAGAGAGTTGTGTAGAGGAACCCATCTACAAAAGTTATGGATTAATACAAAAATATTTAGTTCAGACTCATGGTGTCCAATTGCTTTCTGTGTTGTACATGCTGATTGAATGTTATGCTCATGATTGTTTACTCTCTGTTATGCATTTGCTTTGATGCATGAATGTATGATTTCGTATTTAATGTCTAAAATCTGAAGAGAGAGAGAGTAACAAATGAGTTTCAATTGTTTCTCTATCTGAGCAAGAGTTTTCCTGCAAGGAGTGCAATGAAATTGTCTACAAGGTGTGCGTTGACAGAAGTCAGAGTTCGTCTCTGCAAGCTCAGGAGAGATAACATTTGTTCTCATTCACGCAGAAGTGCAAGTTAAGCACAGGAGCCGTGCAAAGTGTGCACAGGCTGAGTGAAGTCTTAGAGTTACAACCTGAGCGAAATTGTTGAAAGATTGCTATCACAGGGAGTGCGCAGAGTCTAAGAATTCAAATACTTGGTGTGTATTTGAAGAAGTGCCACAAGGAGTGCACACAGGAATTTTCTCCAAAGGACTTGAGGATTTTTCAATCAAGCTCAGGAGGGATAGGATCTTCGAAGCTGTCGAAGAAAAGCTCAGGAGGTTTAGTACCTTGAAGCGTTCAAAGGGGAGGCATTGCAAAGTTACTTGCAAGCAGATAAGTTCCATAAGGGGATACCGTGTTCGTTTCATAGGAATTGTCAAGGAAGCTTTGGACGATTGGAATTCTCCGTGGAGAATTCCCGAAGTCCCGAGGGCCGTTAGATCTTGCAGAGGAGCAAGAAGGTTACGGTGGGTGGTTTTCTACGTGCAAGCTCAGGAGAAATCGGGTTGTAGGATTTGAACCAACAGGGGCCATTGGATCACTCACGAAATCTCATTTTGGGGTTTCGTGAGTTGGAGAACTGAAAGCCTTGCCTCAAGATTCACGAGGTCGTGAAAGGCGAAGTCCTGAAGGGGCGAAAAGGTTTGTGTGGGCCAGTTATTGGTGAAGCACATCAGAACTCGGCATTTTGGGGTTTCGTGGGTTGAAGAGATGAAAGTTCAGCATCAGGATTTGTGAAGTCGCGAAGTCCGAAACTCCAAAAAGGCGGGAAGTTCCATCGTGGGACCCGCATTGACGATGTGTCAGAATTTTGACATTTCGGCATATCGGAGGATAAGAGGTCGAGACTTTTGTCTCGAAAGTCCCGAAGTCGTGAAATCGCGAAAGAATCTAAGCCGTCTGTTAGAAGGAGGACACGTGTCACGAGATCACCCGTATCGGGGATTCGAACATCGGAGGTCAAAAAGAGAAGTCCTTTGACTTCGCGAGTAGCGAAGTCATGAGAGAATCGCAACCGTCCATCTCAGGAGGACAAGTGGCAGAGATCAGAGGATCTCACGAACTTGGAGGTTCGCAGGGTGAGAGCCCAAGAGTTGGGTGCTCCGAGTCGCAAAGTCGCGAAATCGTGAGGAGCGAGGATAGCCTTCGGATCCAGGTCATGGGAGGACCGTTGGATCAGGAACCCCATCACATTTCGCACCTTCAGGGGTTCAGAGGTTGAGAGGAGTCACTTTTGATTGTAGAGGTTGCGAAGTGCCGAGAGCCGAGGCACGAGTGTGGATATGTGGCAGAACCACGAGATGGGCCCACATGATTGGAAGGAGAACACGCATCACTTGGAGGAAGGAGTCAATACTCTGTTGACTTCTTGCGTCTCAGGAATTCGTGAGATAAGAGTACGTGCGCTCAACGCTACAACTCACGAAGTCGCGAGTAGAGAGAACGCGAGAAGAAAAGTCAAACTTGTTTCTTGGGGTTTCATGAAAGGAAGGTGTCAAGGTTGGACGCCACAACATATGAAGTGCTGAGTAGCGAGAGGAGCTTGCATGAAGCTTAGCCGGTGGTCACGCGTAGAGGGTGCTGACCAAAGAAGAGCTATACCCATTTCGCGATCTCGAGTATCGCGAGATTGGAGAGGAAGAGTCGGGAGTCACGACTCGCGAACTCACGAGATTGCGAGTTGCGAAAAGGACCTGTGGATTGATAAATTGCAGATTCTAGTAGGAAATCAAAAGGAGTCGTTTCGGCTCAAGGGGATAGAGAATGATCCTGTAAGCGGATCTCGGCCTGAGGGCCGATAGGTCTGCGTCAAAAATTGAGGACAAGCGATAGATGCGCTGTAAAGGGATGGTGGATGGTATGGTAATATGCATATAGACTTAGGTTCTTTTATACTCTGTGCTTTTATTTAAGACCAATGCTTATTTGTGGTTTTTAGACAACAATGACTTCATCCTATTAATGTGAATTCTTTATGATATATATAAGGAGAAGACACTATAGATGTTGTGTTGTATTTATGTACTACAATATTTTGTTTTTCATTCTCATGGCCTTATCATAGTATTATGCATTTTATTATGAATTATGGATGGAGAATGAATGATAATGGTTTACGAAAGATAAAATGTATGGAGTGGTTAATCATCAAGTTCCTTTAAAATTTTTAATGAATCAAAGAGTCTTAAACCAATTTTAACTCAAGTTTACCTTCACTTTAATGTGAAATGCAGGTTGATGAAGTGGAAGATGAATGGGAGTACATGCTAGCTGAAACTGAAGATTAAGCTGAGCAAGACTAAGAGATACTAGAGATCTAGGAGAGAGATGATGAATGTTGATCTGTTGAGATTCCTTTTGTCTCTCTCTTTGTTTTCCCCCTGTTGACGGGTGAAATTGAACGCTCGTCAACTGGAGGAGTGGATATGGTCTGGGGTTGTCTAAATAACCCAAGCCGTTTGGGATGATCCACCCCGACGGGTTTAGCGACTCCGTTAGCCGATCTAAGTCCTAAGAAAACGAAAGAAAACTAACTAAAGGAACTAATCTAAACGAAAACAACAATTAAAGAAAACTAATAAACAAATCTGAAATAATTATATACAGTCTATTATCTATACTATACAACAATAATTTTATGAAATTAAATGTTCAAATATCAACAGAATTAGATCTAACTACAAATGTACAATATTTACAGATTACAGATTTAAATGAAAACCTGCAAAAATCATTTGTAAACTGTCCTAAGACAACAAAGCTATTATTTTTTATTTATTTTTATAATCTTATGAGGAAGAAATAAAATGAAAACTATCTAAGCTGAGCAATTAAAATAATAATCCTAACTATAAATCTGAACTATATATATCTATCTAAACTACTTAAAAAAAACACTAATAAACTAACCTGTAATAATGCTTTCCAATTTGTCCCATGCAAAGTATTCGATTCAGCTGTTCGATGGGAGGAAACCCGCACCAAATTTTCCATAGGCTTCTTGTAAACAGGAAGCAACAATGCTCTTTGAATATAAACAACAGGACAAACAAGACATAAAAAATGACAACAACCTTATGATTTACAAATCATCATATTTAGATAAATCTGTGTGCAAAGATTTGTACAAAATGATTCATTTAACGAAGAAGATAAACCTTTAATTCATTAAATTGAAACAAAGTAAATGTTGTACTTTTAAAATAAGAGAGATCAGATATGGACAACACATAAACCAAATCACATCAACCTGCAACGAATTACGATAGCTAAAGTAGTCGATAATTGATTGCAAAATGATATGAAGAAAACTTGAAATAAAAGTTTGATATATTGAAAGCTAAAGCTGTTACAAGACATCCACTTTCATCCAAGCTTGTATCATCATAAATCCATAGTCTTTTCTCCCAACTGTGATGATGGGTCCATTACAAAAAATAACAAGTATTTAAAGACCACAAGGTAAAACATCCCTGTGGGAATTATCAATAGCAATTTACAAAAAATTTGGGAATAATCTCCCAAGTCTCTATTTCTGACTAAAGCTAACAACCTATAACAAAACTATATCACAAAAGTATCTCCTAAACTGCCACAACATGTCCAATTTTCCATTGAAATTCGTAGGTACCTGAAGGTGGACAAAAATAGACAAGTTTAGATCATGTTTTATTTGTAAAATTAACAAAAAATCTAAATTTTAAGACTAGCTATAGAATCTCACGATTCTGTAGCTGGTCTAATTTGAAAACATAACTGTTTTAAATCAATCCAAAACTAACAGAAATATATTCAAACTATTAAACAAATATTTGATTACTAATTGAAAACAAAAGAAATCTTTCATGCCAAAAATAACCAAATCTTCTATGCTAATTGAGAGCAAACGAAATCGTGTTTGAATCTATTTCAATCGAAACAGATCCTAAACGAATATCAAGCAAATCTCTGGTAAGAATTCAACATAGACATATATGTCAAATCAACACTCAACATAATCATTTTTTTAAATCCAAACTAACAGAAATATATCAAACCAAACTTTAATACGAATCAAACACATATACAAATAATTATGCTAATTCAAGGCATGCAGCATCGTTTCAGAATCCAAACAAAAGAAATGAACCGAACTAACTTAGGGCCGACACAATCGTTATACTATTGCGAAGTCGTATCAATCAAAACATAGCTGTGTCTGTGTTATCACTGCAATTTCGTCTGCACATGGCGACAAGAACTCCACATCATCAAAACAACAATGAAGTCATTCATGGCACTGAGTTAAGTTCACAGCATTCCAGAAGGGTCAAAAACTATACAAAGTAACCAAAAATTGAAGGGCACTTTACATCAGCTTGGTGCGCGCGCATATGCGCGGGACAAAAACGTGTTTCTAGCGCATGCGCGCCCCGACGTGCGCCTGTCAACACAAAAACCCGCGCATCTGCTAATACGGTGCATTAATTGCATAAGTCGGCCTCCCGACCGCCTGTGGACCGGCCCCCAAGATGATTTGACCCTCAGATCAAAGTCAGCTCTGCAAATTCAGCGAATTAATGTTCTAAGTGAACCCTAAACAGGTCCGTGTTTACCCCGGAAGATGGTTACGTGACCACCTGGAAAATTGCTATAAATAGCCGTGAAGACTCATTGTTTTAGCAGAGAATTCAAAGCAATGTTACGCTGTCCAGATGATTCATAACTCAGTCTTTGACAAGCAATCCATCAACGGCCTAACCCAGAGTTCTTTCATCACTCAGTTTTGTTCTATTCATTTTGTAAGGAAAGCATTGTGTTGAGGGCTCCGAAGGACCTTTCGCTGGAGGGAGAGGGAACCCCTATCTCTGTCTTCAACGTGTGCTCTGGTTTCGCTAATAGATCAAGCCTTGAAACCATTGATGACTCCCTTGTCTCACGTTTGATGCTTTTGTTTATTTTCGAATTGTTATTTGCTTTCAGTTGTTAGATAGATTGTATTCTATTTTGTTTTCTGTTTTCTGTTAACCCTTGTTGCCACAGATGTTCTGCCTTGGTGAACCCAACAGGGCATGCAGTGCGGTCTCCATTTTGCTCACCTGGTGACAGATTGACCGCGAACAGACTGGCGACTCCACTGGGGAGTAGACTTAACAAATTCTCCCTCAACTGAGTTTAATTCGCTTTCCTTTTGTTGTTTTTAACTTGCAGGGATTCAAACCGGCTTTCGCTGACCTGTTACCCGGTTGATTCACAGCAGAATTGAGGGAATCGGTGATTTTTCTCAAACGCGCGGGTATCGCACCCCACAGACGCGCGCATGCGCTCTGGTTTTTTGATACAGTCCATGCGCATACGCGCACCTGTCCATGCTAACAGCTGCGCATTTGACCAAAATTTTTCATTGTAAGGTTTTGATGTGGGGAAAGTCAGTTTTCCTTTTTCAACAATGATGTATGCATGCTCTAAATACTGCACCACTTAGACCCCTCAACTTATAAAGGGGATAGTCAAACATAGGCAC
>ML798055.1:193469-213103 GCA_009831015.1 Picea engelmannii | reverse complement strand
CCTTGCCATTTGTACTAGAGTGTGACGCATCCGACGAAGGGATCGGTGCAGTTTTGATGCAGGGAGGACACCCCATTGTATTCGAGAGCCAGAAGCTTAGTCAACCTGAGAGGTTGTACTCCATTTATGACAAGGAAATGTTGTCAATCATGCATGCCTTGACCAAGTTCAGACAATATTTGGTGGGCAACAAATTCGTGGTCAAGACCGATCACAACAATTTGAAGTATTTCCTTGAGCAGAAGGACCTCAGTGAGCGCCAATAGAAATGGGTGACGAAGGTACATGCATTCGAATTTGACATAGAGTATGTCAAGGGGAAGAAGCACATTGTGGCCGATGCACTATCGAGGAGACCCGAGGCATGTTCTTTGATGGAGATTTCAGTAGATTGGAAATCCCACTTGTTAGTGGAATATTTCAAGAACAAGTTCGTTTGTGAGGTGATGGATGGGCAGATACAGGATGACCAGTATAGGGTCATTGACGATGTCATATTTTACAAGGATAGAGTCTACTTGGTGCCAGATTTAGGGATTAAGAAGAAGATCCTCATCGTAGTTCATGATTCACCTCTAGTAGGCCATCAGGGTTTTTTCAAAACCTACAGATAGATCAAAGAGAGGTTCTCATGGAAGGGCCTCAAATAAGACGTTACGAGACACGTCAGTGAGTGTGTGACTTGCCAACATAACAAGTCAGAGCATGCTCTTCCAGCAGGGCTACTTCAACCACTCCCCATTCCAGAGAAGAAATGGGAGAGTATATCTATGGACTTCATCACAGGTCTACCCAAGGTCCATGGTAAGGACTGTATCTATGTAGTGGTCGACAGATTGACCAATTTTGCTCACTTCTACGCCATACCGATAGAGTACAGCGCAGTTCAGGTAGCCGAGCTTTTCTTCAGGGAGGTCTTCAGACTTCATGGGTTTCTGAAGAACATCGTCAGTGACAGGGACAGTCGGTTCATAGGAACATTTTGGAGATAGTTGTTTCGGTTGGTGGGGACAGAGTTGACACCTAGCACCAACTATCACCCTCAGATAGATGGGCAGACCTAGATTGTCAACAAGTGGGTTGAAGGGTATTTGAGGAACTATGTAGGAGGATAACAAAGAAAGTGGGTAAAGTGGTTACATTTAGGAAAACATTGCTACAACACCACCTTCCACATGTCCATTGGTATGACACCCTTCCGAGCATTGTACAGATATGATGCTCCCATTTTGGTAGACTTGGTCTTCAGGGAGAGAAAAGCTCCCAAGGCCAAGGATTTGATGATAGAGAGTCAAAAGATTCTCAAGTTGTTGAAAGAGAACCTGCAGATGACGCAAAACTAACAGAAGATAAGTGCGGACAGACACAGGATAGAGCGCAACTTTGAGGTTGGAGATTTGGTTTTCTTGAGACTCCAACCCTACAGACAGCCATCTCTGAAGAAGAGTGGGGCCGAGAAGCTCGAGCCTAGATTTTATGGTCTTTACAGGATCATGCGCCGAGTAGGCGATGTTTCTTACGAGCTAGAGCTTCCAGAGGGGAGAAATATTCATAACGTGTTCCACGTGTCTTGCCTCAAAAAGGCAGTGGGAAAATTCATTAGCACATCAGAGGAGCTTCCCCCGTTGGATGAGGAGGGACAGTTAGAGTTATTTTCGGAGGAGGTTTTGGAGTTCCAGGAGCGGAAACTGAGGAGCAGGGTCATCAGAGAGTGTTTGATCAGATGGAGAGGGCTTCTAGTAGAGGATGCTACTTGGGAGAGCGAGCAAGTGTTGCAACACCCTGGAATGGTATTGCTTGATGACAAGCAATTTCGGGAAGGGAGGACTGTAATGTCCCTTTCCAAATAGGAGCTTCAAAGAGGAGGCTTAATGGTCTAAACTGCCCCGTTAGACTTTAGCCAGGGCCAAATAGGGGTAAACAGGGTTACTAGAGGTCACTCCAGTCACAGGTGTTATATTCAGAAAGTGACATTGAACTAAAAAGGGTTAAAAACACTTTTAAGTCATTATGAGCTAAAAATAGAAGTCAACAGTGAATTAGGGTTTCAACAGTGATTTAGGGTTTTGGAAGTCAACAATGAATTAGGGTTTCAACATGATTTAGGGTTTTGTAAAGCTATAAAGGAAGGGTCAACGACCTAATTCATCATTATGCAGATTATGACTTGTCATTGAGGAGAAGAGGCACATCTCAGGAGAGATAGTTCAATGTATTCCAAGAGGAAGACACCAGTTGGCTGATTTCGGTGTTGAAAGACACACCCTAGTCACCGGGAAGATCATCCAGGTCTTCCATCATTTTTCATTGATTCCGTAGTGCTCCCATATTCCAGGTATTATCTTTTAGTTGCTTATTTGTATTCCGGCTAAGATCCTTTTGTCTTTTGATCTAGCCAAGTGTTGTTATTTAATTCAACCGCAGTTGCATATTTGTATTCCGGCTAAGATCCTTTGTCTGTTGATCTAGTCGAGTATTGTCAATTTATTCAGCCGCATTCGACCATTTTGTAATCCATAGAGATATCATAATACAAACTTTGCAGTCCTTTGTCGCGTTTATTATTTGTATGATCATTTATATGATTTAAACCTTTGATCCTACACACACATTAACAACGTTTCCTAGACTAGCCAAGTCATGAACATTACATAGAAGTCAAAAGCTAATAAGGAGTGCAGGAAGGGAAAAAGCGTGGATGAGAAGTGCACCACTATAATTACTAAACTATGCACTAATGGAACTAAGGGGTGAACGCCAATTTACCATGGAGTTATGAAGGGGTATATAGAAAGGAATAATGATGAAAATAAATGAAAATTAAGTTGAATTTATTTTAGAAGGAAAGGATTTGGAATTTAGTATAATAACATTTTTTTCAAGGAAATCTTCACGAAAGATATTTGGAGTATTTCGCCATGATCCATGAAATATGGTAAGTGGGATAAATCATTGGCCTTGATTATGGGGCCTAATTCGATGGATACATCGAGTGAGGCACAACAATCTCAACAATATAGTTGCCTGGGGACTTCACCCTGAGACTTCTTTCATTATAACCACAACACTCATTCACTCGAGCTAACCCACCAGAATTCTAGTATAATTACCTATAGACTAGAAGGAAATTATATGAACATGAACATGAACATATAATACTACTTTAACCCTTGTTTGAAACCTACCACATATATACCAAACACTAATCTAAGTGGAAGCCTACTCATCAATGGTCATCACTTAGTCATTCCTTTAGTTGTATTTTCTCTTTTGGATGTTGGCCATTTGTGGGCCCTCCTATTATGCTAGAGTGTTGCAAGATGCAAACTATGGACATGAAAGAAATGTAGTATAAATGTTGGTGAAGGCATCCACAAATAAGTGTCATCCATGGGATGTAAGATGCAAGAGATAAGAGAGGAGTCATAGAAGTGCACATATAAACCTCTACAAGATAGATCCTCCAACTAACCTATTGTGGATTGCAAGGCCATAGTTGGAGGTCCATTCTCTTTGTTAAAAAAATTGTAAAATTAGTGTTCATAGTTCTTTTAAATTGATAGTCAAATCTCTTTCTCTACATGTTAAAGTTCAATGTGTAATTAGGTACACATTATGCTGGGCTTTCATGTTTTCTTAATTATGATTGAATTTTTATGAATATTTTCGTAAAATTTATCAATTGTAATAATTTTTCCTTTTTTATGAATATTCTCTTAGCTTTTACAAAGTGTAACTTTTTTTCTCATGAAATAAAGAAGATTCATTTTTCAAATCTATCATGTTTTCAAAGGAATCAAATTTATTTTAAAAACAATTTGTATCTCAAGATATTTTATCTTTACCAAACATGAAGTTTCAATTTTTTATTTTTTATGAATATTTTGGTAACATTTACCAAATGTAACAATTTTTTGTTATGAATATTTTCATAGTTTTTAAAAGAAGATTTTTTTTTCAAATCTATCTTGTTTTCAAAGGAATCAAATCTATTTTAAAAACAATTTGTATGAGAGATTTAATCTTTACCAAACATGATAAATTTAAAAGTAAAAATGATTTATTTTGTTATATGTTATTTAAAATTGATATTGAAATATTTTATTTATAGTTTATATTAAAATGTTTTACATATATCTGTGTGTTTTTGTTATTAATATATATATGCCATGTCTTTACGAGTTCCCTAATGCCATGGAAACCATTCCTATTATCCCTACAGAGGATGCAGTTTTTTCTTTAGATGACATAGAGTTCGGGGTTAAGCGGCTTGCAAATGGGAAAGTTAAGGACATTGAAGGTTACCAAGCTGAAATTTTTAAAATCGGAGGGCCTATTCTTATCCCTCACATACCCAAGCTCTTCAATCTAGCAGTCAAGCAGGGCTTCCCTAAACACTGGACGCAAAGCCTCATTGTTCCTATTTTAAAAAATGGGGATAGAAACATTCCCTCTAATTATAGGACCATTGTGATTAACCCGATTTTAGCCAAGATTTATGGAATTATTTTGGAAAAGAAGATTAGCCTTTGGCTAGAAAGTCACGGTAAAAGAGCTAAAGGTCAGGCCGAGTTTAGAAGATATCATTCAACTGTGGACCATCTTGTTACCTTTAGGATCATTGCAGAGGAGTTCCGCAATACTAAAACCAATCGTTTTTGTTGTTTTGTTGACTTTAGAAAAACTTTTGACATGGTTCCTAGGAAAAACCTTTGAAATAGGTTGGAAGAGATAAAAGTGCCTCTTGAGTTGAGGGTTGTTGCAATAAGGATGTATGAGAATGTTATTGCTAAGTTTAAAAACATTGAGGACTGGTCGAAAGATATTAACTGCAATATTGGAGTCAAACAAGGTTGTCCCTTGTCCCCTACCCTTTTTGGCATATACATTGACAAGTTAGAAGATTGTTTGGAAAAAGTAGGTTGTGTTGGCCCTACTCTCATTTGTATAGTCATCAATCTTCTTCTTTATGATGATGATATCGTTCTTATGGTAAGGAGTCCCCATGATCTTGAAAACCAACTAAGAATCCTCAAGGACTTTTTCTCCAATATGTGTATGACTCTTAATACTGATAAGACTAAGGTTGTGATTATTAAATCCAATAAAATCACTTATGATACCTTCATATATGAAAACAACAACTTGGAGGAAGTGACTTCATACAAATATCTTGGAATTGATATTCACCACAAGCTCAACTGGAATTATAGCATTGAGAAAAGGATTATTGGGGGATGAAAAGCTTATTATGGGCTTGAAAACAATTGTAATTCAACCGATCTTTGGATTTGGGATAAGAAGAAACTCCTCTTTGAGACTCTCATTACACCTTTTATTCTTTATGGATGTGAAGTCTGGGGTTGTAGTATTTCTCATGAATCCTAGAGAAAGATAGAGAAAATACAAAAGAATTTTATAACACATAATCTCAAAATTAAAGGAAATACACCCTATCCCATCCTCCTCTTAGAAACAAGCCTCTCCCCCATTGAGGGCACGACTATGATTGGATTCCTAATGTATAATAACAAGTTAAACAACATGGAAGACAATAGGCTTCCTAAAATTGCTTCAAAATCGAGTCGTAACCACCACCGACTCAAGCGAGGATGGCATGAAGATGCCCAATCTTGGCTAAACTATTGGGGAATCATGGAAGATACCATTGTGCATAATTAAGATACTATTAAAAATATCATCAAATCAAAATTTAAGGAGAAAATGTGGTGTGATAAAGAGTTAGAGGAAAAAAGAAAGTTAAGGTATTATAAGGATGTAATCAACCCTAATCTAGAATATCAAAATTATCTATCTGTTTTGACGAGTGTAAAGAAAAAAATAAGCATTGCTAAGACAAGAACAAATTCTCACGAGCTCCATAGTGAAACTGGGCGTTCGTCAATTCCTAAAATGCCATGGGATGAAAGAGTGTGTCACCTTTATGACACTAAGAAGGTTTAAGATGAAAAACACTTTCTCTTAGATTGTCCAGCCTATAGCCAGATTAGATCTCATTTTCAAAATATTTGTCACACTACCAACCTTCCTAACCTCTTAACTCAACAAAACTATGGTAAGGTGGTGCACATGATTCCAGGTTTTTTAGTTTCTTGGTAAAGTGGTGCACATAATGTAAATTTTGTTGTCCTACATGATCGGTTACTTGCTTATAATTGCATTCATAGTGGTCCAAGTGATCTAGGACACTCTCTTAATCTCCTCCCCCTAAGATAGATACATAGATAAATATATTTTATTAAACCATCTATAGGACCAAATGGTCATATTTTTTTTCCAAGCTGTGTTTTGACCTCCTTGAAGTTTGGTCTACATCCTCCATAGTTGTCATAAATGACTCGTCGACAACCACTTGGGGAGTGAGTGGGCCATTATATTTGTTCCACTCACCCAACTTGGGACCCATCAATGCGACATGATCAGTGGACCAAACCATTGGTGATAGCATGAACATTGTCTTCATGGGCATCAGGTAGGCATGAACTCATCCCGACATGAATATTGTCTTTGGGGGTGTTGTTAGGCATGAACCCATCCCCCATAAACAACATTCATGTTGGGATGGGTTCATGCCTACCTCATAGACAACATCCATTCTACCACTAGTGGTATGGTCCACTAATTGTGGCATAGAGATGGGTCTCAAGTTGGGTGAGTGGTACAAATGTAATCACCTCCCCCTCCCTAAGTAGTTTTCAGTGGGTCAACTATGATAGCCTTGGAGGATGCAGACCAAACTTTGGGGAGGTCAAACCTGTAGCATGAAATAAATAAATAAATAAGAATTAAAAAAAAACTCACAAAGAAATTTAATAGAAAGAAGGATTAGATTCTTCAAAATTTTGATCAAATACTAAAGGGATATTTTTGGAAGAAAAGAAGCCAAAGTTAAAGATACTTGAAGAGTTGTAAAGGAAGATGTTGGATTGGGAGGAATCCAAATGGAGGATGATGATCAAAGAAGTTTGGTTGGAAGAAGGGGATGATAACATTATGTTCTTTCATAATTATGCAAAGCATAGGAAAAATATTAATACAATATGGAAAAGAGGATAAAAGTAAAGTAAGTGTTGGTTGTGGAGCCTAATTATCTTCCTAGTTCACATGCAGGTCAAAGAAATTGCAGGATACACAATTCATGGCCACCCCAACCATGAGGGGGGCACAATTTTTGTTTTTTTGCAATTCAAATATTGTAATTTCGTAGTCAATCTGGACCATTCATTATAAGGATGCAGATCTGACAATAAAAGTTATGTTAGGGTTTTTTTCCCTAAAAGGAAAACCTCTTTTATGAGGAAATTGTATTGCCACTGTGTGTTATGGTGAATATTGTAATCTGAGAGAGGAGACTGTGAGAGAAAGAAGAGGAAGTTACAACAAGTGTGTTGTAGGTTGTATCCCTTCATTTTGCTCGATAATAAAAAGGAGGGACCTGGCAATTTCTCTGGTGGACGTATCCCACACTGGGTGAACCATGTATATCTGCGTCTCAATTGCATTGTGTATCTTATGTGTTTCATTTCCACATTTGTTTATTTTATTGCTCCACGATCCTATTTTTTCCTATGATAAGAAGGTTTCGAGAGATAACTAAGATTGGGGTTAGCCTCTTTCAGAGGATTTTACAAGAGCCTCCTAGGGATAACATAGAAGAGATCATAAAAATGACTCTTTTCTTTCGTAGGTTCATTGAGCAAGAGAAAAATGAAGAACTAACAATAGAGGTAACTAGAGAAGAGCTTAAATCAATGCTGGAATTTTTTTATAAATAAAAATACCTAGGCCCTGATGAGTGGACAATGGAGTTTAATTTAGGATTTTATGATCTGTTGGAGGAGGATCTATTGAGGGTGGTCAAATATGGTTTAGGGAATCAAAGAAGGTACTAGATACCATCAATTCTACCTTCATTGCTCTCATCCCAAAGAATAATAACCCTAACTCCACAAAATTCAGGTCAACATCTTTGTGCAATTCACTTTTACCAAATAATTGCCAAAACCATAGCAAACAAGGTAAAACATATATATTTTTAAATCCATTTCTCAATAGAAGTTTGGTTTTTTACATGTAGATACATGATGTTGTGGGGGTGGCACATGAAGGAAGTCACACAATTAATTTAAATATTGGGAATATGAAGGCGAAAACAAGAATGTGTGAATGAGAAGAAGGGGTTGGGAATATAAAAGCGAGAGATGGAAACGAAGTGTGGGATTAACCGATGATCATACGTGAGACTCCTCCATGCAGATTTGTGGTTGGATTCCATATTAGTTTTTAATTTTTAATTTTTAAAATTTAAATCTCTATTAAATTGTGGGATTTGTAAGGTCTAGGGACTATAGTGTCGGTGGACGCTTATATATGCCCAAGACTTCATAATGTTCTTGTTCACACAAAGGACATGTTATATCACTGTCTCTTTCACTCCAAGTTAACTTTGCCTAAACCGTAGTTAACAATGTCTAAACATTGGGCATGTGGAGTTAACCTTGTCTAAACCATAGTTAACTATGTTTAAATAGTGGGCATGTGGAGTTATAGTCAAATCTCTCGTACATCAATTTAATGCCTGGCTTGTTTGTGACCTTAAAATTAGATGATTATTATTATATTAATAGTCAAATATTTTTCTTTTTGTTAAAGAAAAATGTAGAATTGGTTTTCATAGTTCTTTTTAAATTGATAGTCAAATCTCTTTCTCTACATTTTAAAGTCCAATGTGTAATTAGGTACACATTATGCATGTTTTCTTTTATTATGATTGAAGTTTCAATTTCTGAATTTTTATGAATATTTTTGTAACATTTACAAAAAAAGGTAACAATTTTTTTATTTTTTTTTTAATGAATGTTCTCATAGCTTTTACAATGTGTAACTTTTTTTCCCTTTTCATGAATTAAAGAAGATTTAACTTTATATTCAAGTCTATCATGTTTTTGAAAGGAATCAAATCTATTTTACAAACAATTTGTATCTTGAAAGATTTGATCTTCATGAAAGGAATCAAATCTATTTTACAAACAATTTGTATCATGAAAGATTTGATCTTTAAGAACATGATAAATCTAAAAGTGAAAATGAATTTACTTTGGTTATATATAATTTTAAGTAGACATCGAAATATTTTATTTATAATTTATAGTAAAATGTTATATGATGATAATGATAATGATGATGATGATGATGATGATGATGATGATTAAAGTCTACTAAGACCAATTGATCTATCTGACCTTAAGAAGGTAAGACCAATTGGTCTATTAGACCTTAAGAAGGTAAGATATTACTTCAATTTATTTAAAATTGTATTTCTATGCTCAAAAAGCATTGAGAGAAGCATAGATCACCATAGTTTTGATGACTTAGGAGGTTAGGAAGGTCTGTATTGTGCCAAACATTTTAAAAATGAGATCTAATTTGGGTATAGGGAGGGAAATCTAAGAGGAAGTGTTTTTCATCTTCAACCCTCTTAGTGTCCTAAAGATGGTAGATTATTTCATCCCACAGTGTTTTGGGAATCCAACACCCAATTTCACTATGTAGCTCGAGAGAGTTTGTTCTTATTTTAGCAATGTTGATTTTCTTATTTGCACTTGTCAAAATTGAGAGGTACTTTTGATCTTCTAAATTAGGGTTGATCACCTCCTTGTAGCATCTTAATTTCCTTTTATCCTCTAATTCTTTGTCACACCACATATTCTCCTTAAATTTAGAAGTGATAATATTTGTAATATTATCGATATTCTACATGATGGCTTCTTCTTGTATTCCTTAATGATTTAGTCAAGATTTGACATCTCTATGTCATCCCTGCTTGAGCTAGAGTATGAAGCAATTTGGGGGAGCCTCTTGTCCTATATGTGTGTGTGAATGTTTTTGGTTAGATATATATATATATATATATATATATATATATATATATATATATATATATATATATATTATCTCTCTCTCTCTCTCTCTCTCTCTCTCTCTCTCTATATATATATATATATATATATATATATATATATATATATTAACTCTATGTTAAACAAACACAATTTTTTTAAATACCATGTATCAACTCCATATTAAGCACATGAAGAATTACATATCTTTCTAAGGAATTACACATCTCCCTTATACTAAAAAATGTCCCTTGATAAAATAAAAAATTTATGATTTTTTTCAAAAAAAACTAAATAAATTTGAACACTAAAGATAAAAAATTAAAATTAACATTTTTTTTTAAATTAATAAAAACCAAGTTGTATTTGTAAATAAAGATATTCTTTTACATTACTAAGTTTGTTTTGTTAATAAAAATAAATTGTTATTTTCACTCAATTAGTCTTTTATTTCTTGTTAGGTTTGTCTAAAAATAAGTACATGACGTAAATGACTTTGAGCAATTTTAATTGTGAATATTTAAATAAAAACACTAGCTTACCTTTTACCACAATATTGTAATATATTACATCCAATAACGACCATTTCCTAATATTTCTCAAAAGCATTTCAAACCCAAAAATAAACGGAGCAATAACATTTCAACCAAAAAAAAGAAAAGATCTATGACTCCCACTTTTTGTACATGTCCAAAGAACTCATGTCTCATGCCCCTTTATAGGATTAAAGGGACTTGCAAAGGGTGTTGCAAACCCGAATATCATGGAATCCCTAATATGAAATCACAATAAAGTTATTGGGTTAAACGGATATATTTGTGGAATTATAAGAAAATTGTACAAGTGAAAGTATCATGAACTCTTTACACCGTACTTTGTAGTGTCCTAGAAAGGTTGTGGTGTTGATTAAGATAATAACCATAAAGTTGAGGTTTGTTTTTTTTTAGTGGAGGTTTTCATTCTATTCAGGGTACATATAAGCATATAAGAGGTAAGAGGTAAATTGAAGTATTGAGAATATTGATTTTGTTTTTTACAAAAATGCGTAGACAACCACAAGATTTTGGTTAAAATTAGCCAAGATGAGTTAAAATGGAGGAAGACAAAAGTGAATCGATAGTGCAAAAAATGGTTTGAAGAGTGGGATATAGAAAAAGAAAATGGACATAACAAAAAAAATTAAGGCATGAGAAGTCATGTACAAGAATGCTATAAGGAGGGAAAATGGAGAAAATGTGCCAAGAGGAAATCAAAGTGCAAAACCACTTGACACTTAACATACCATGGTGTGAAAAACAAGTAATAGCACAACTAAGAACCGACTCTCACGTGTTGAGATGTAAACAACACAAGGAGTCTTGAGAGGAAAGTTTGTGTCGAATATGTGGAAATGAGGAGGTTGAAAATGAACAACACTTTCTCTTGCTATGCAACATGCTTGCAAATCGGGGAGAGGTCGAATTTGCATATTAGAGATTGGGAATCAACATATCAGGGGGGTCTAGTGAGAGGTACAAGAAGGTTCATGAGAAAATGATGTGAACGAGATGTAGATGGTTGAGAGTAAAGTCGGTGGGGAAACTACGCCTTGATGCAGAGCGAATGGGACTAGATCCAACTGAATAGACCAAATCTTTTGATTTGGATCCTATCATTACACCACTAGCTCTAGTCATCATAATTCCATCTTGTTTAATTTCTTGGGAGGTGGTGCACATAATGTAAATTTTGTTGTCCTATATGATCGATTACTTGCTTACAGTTGCATTCATAGTGGTCCAAGTGATCTAGGACACTCTCTTAATCTGCCCCCCCACACAAGATAGATACATAGATAAATATATTTTATTAAACCATCTATAGGACCATGGTCATGTTTTTTTTCCAAGCTATTTTTTTGACCTCCTCGAAGTTTGGTCTAAATCCTCCAGGGTTGTTATAAATGACTCATCGAAAACCACTTGGGGGGCGAGTGGGCCATTACATTTGTACAACTCACCTAACTTGGGACCCATCAGTGTGACATGATTAGTGGACCAAACCTTTTGTGACAACATGAACATTGTCCGCAAGGGCATCATGTAGACATGAACCCATCCTAACATGAATTTTGTTTGCGAGCGTGTTGTTTTGCATGAACCTGTCCCTCATAAACAACATTCATGTTGGGATGGGTTCATGCCTACCCCACAAAAAACATCCATGCTACCACTAGCGGTTTGGTCCACTAATTGTGGCACGATTGTGGGTCTCAAGCTAGGTGAGTGGTACAAATGTAATCCCCCCCCTCCCCAAGTAGCTACCAGTGGGTCAACTATGATAGCCTTGGAGGATGCAGAACAAACTTTGGGGAGGTCAAACCTATAGATTTTAACCTTGTACAATATTTTACTGCAAACAGATTTTCAATAAAAGAACATAAAAGATACAATGGAAAATACACACATTACACATAGATTTTTCCCCTGGAAACCCAATCGAGAAAGCCAACATATTCTATATTCATTCATAGTGATACATTGTTTACAATACAATATACATATAGGAGCCAACATCATCCAAAACCCTAACCCAATGACCTGGATTAGTCAACAACCCTAATTCCTTAACCAGAAATAGAAAACCATCGGAAAAAACCATGTGCCGAAAAACCTCCCAATAATGGACATGTAAATCGAGGTGACATGAAAAATGAGGCAAAAATGTGACACATTTCCCGAGGAAACAAAAATTCTCACCCGACATTGCCCTTGAACCCCCGTGTAGGGGGGCTATCACCCGACACAACATAGCAAACACTAAGGCTAATCATGCAAAGAATATAACACATACACAACATTCTCCTACTTATTGTTTTCTTTGCATACAGAGGGTTACATGGTTACATAGTCAACAATCCAGGGAAACAATGCCCATGGATCCTCTACACCAAGAGAACTTCTCAATGCTCACAGATTTTGTTAATGAATCTGTAACATTCTTGAAAGTGTCCACTTTCATTAACAATCCTTTCATTTTTTCAACCATGTCTCTCACAAAGTGATATTGAATATCAATATGGTTTGTCTTTGAATGATAAGTCGGGTTCTTCGCCAGAAAAATTGCACTCTGACTGTCATAATCTGTCCTTACAAATTTTTGTAACAACCTAATACTTGAACACAATCTTTATAACCATACTGCTTCCTTACTTGCATGAGTGGTTGCCATGTATTCAACTTCTGTAGTTGAAAGTGCCACTACAACCTGTCTTTTGCTCATCCAAATGATTGCTCTTCCAAACAGGGTAAACACATACCCACTTGTAGATCTCCTATGATCTAGATCTCCATCCCAGTATGCATCCACAAAGCCATGCATATCCAACATTCTGTCTAATCTTGGTCTTCCTTGGTAGCACAATCCATAACTCGCAGTGCCACGCAAATACCTGGAAACCTTTTTTACTGTTTTCCAATGCTCCTTCCCTGGTTTTGACATATACCTTCTCAAAACTCCCACTGCATGTGCAATGTCTGGTCTAGTACAGAACATTGCATACATCAAATTTCCAACTGCACTCGCATATGGAACATGAGACATTTCCTCCTCCTCTTCATGTATCTCGGGACACTGATCTGCAGATAACTTTACACCAATAGGAATAGGGATCTTGATCAGTTTACATTCCTGCATATTAAACCTTTGCAATATTGTCTCGACATATTTTCTCTGATTTAACCATAGTTTCCTCTTTTTCCGATCTCTTTTAATTTCCATGCCCAAAATGAAATTTGAACCACCGATATCCTTCATGTCAAATCTAGAGGACAACTGATTTTTCACATCCTGGATAATCTCCTTGTTGTTTCCTATCAGCAACATGTCATCCACATACAAGACCAAATAAATCAAATGATCATCAATTAATTTAAAATACACACAATGATCCTCTTTGCTTCTTGTGAAGCCAAGTCCCAGCATATAAGTATCAAATTTTTGATACCACATCCTTGGTGATTGTTTTAAACCATATAGGTACTTTTTCATCTTGCATACCAACTCCTTCTTTCCCTTCACAACAAAGCCTTCTAGATGCTTCATATAGATTTATTCTTCCAGATCCCCATGTAGGAATGTTGTCTTCACATCCATCTGTTCTACTTCAAAATCAGATGCACCATCAACATATAATAGAAATCTTGTAGAAGTTAACTTGGCAATAGGAGAAAAAATATCACCTAAATCAATTCCCTCAACCTGGGAATAACCCTTTTCTACTAACCGAGCTTTGTATTTCTCCACTTTGCCTTCTGCATTAAGCTTCTTTTTAAATACCCATTTGCTGCCAATGGGATTTCTTCTAGTCGACAACTCCACTAGATCCCAAGCATCATTCTTATCCAAGGCTGCCATTTCTTCATCCATGGCATTTTTCTAGATTTTTCCATCCTCTGAATCCACTTCCTCCCCGACAATTCTAGTATCATCATCAGTAATATACAAAGAAAAAATTGAATGGAAATCATATGGAGTATACCTTTCCGGTAGCCTTCTTTCTCGAACCGATCTCCTCAATACTGGAGTATGAGGATATTCTTCTTCTGATTCATGTTCTACTGTAGAGTCTGATTCATTTTCTTTTAAATCGAACTCTATTTTCTCTGGTTCTTCCTTACTTGGTAGGACTTCCTGTTTAACAACATCCTTCATTTATCTAAATACCACATCTTGGCTATACACTACCTTCTTAGTTTCCGGGTTCCAAAGCTTATAACCTTTGAGACCATCTTTATACCCACTAAAGATACACTTTTCATCCTTCTTATATAACTTACTCCTGTTTTCCTTTGGAATATGAACATAGGCCTCACAAGAAAATACCTTGAAATGTGTGAGAGAAGTTTTCTTACCAGTCCATACCTCTTGTGGAGTCTTGTCATCCAATGATGATAAGGGTGATCTGTTGACCAGGTAACATGCAGTACCCACTGCCTTTGCCTAGAATTTTTTCCCTAACTCGACACCACTGAGCATGGACCTTATTTTTTCCATCAACGTCATGTTCATCCTTTATGCAACTCGATTCTGTTGAGGATATGGAGTAGTCTTATGCCTTGCTATACCACACTTCTTACATAATTCTTCAAATTCATTCCCACAAAACTTTGTGCCATTATCTGTCCTCAACACCTTAATTCTTTTCTCTGTTTGATTCTCAACAAGAGCCTTAAACTCTTTAAACCTGTCAAAAACTTCATATTTCTTCCTGTGGGGCTAAACATATGCACTATTAATTCCCACATTAAATTATCAACCGGGGCTCGTAAGCTTCGAGGTGCAAGAACATGAAATGCAGGATTGGATCCTAGTCTAGCCTAATCTAAAGTCGGC
This sequence comes from Picea engelmannii, assembly GCA_009831015.1. Taxonomy (NCBI): domain Eukaryota; kingdom Viridiplantae; phylum Streptophyta; class Pinopsida; order Pinales; family Pinaceae; genus Picea; species Picea engelmannii. The sequence continues at coordinate 197,810 of ML798055.1, read as the reverse complement.
AAAAATATGAACAAACAAAGAAAAATAAACAAACTGTAGGAAATTAACACTAGGATTTATCATTGGGACATAGAAATAACTTAGTTCTATAAAGTCTTAGATCACAGTCTTTCATACACTCAGGGTAATGTTCGTGTGATTAATCATGAGTAGCTTAATTAAGTTTTTTTTCCTTCAATGATTATTTCCTATATTGGATCCACACGTAAATGCATTAAAAGAAACAAACAAATGGAAATGAATTCAAGTGATAGGAAATAAACTAACACCTTGGGATGAAGCCCATCACGTGGAAGCTATATCTCACGAGTTAGACCCTTAGTCCATCCTTTGATGAGTAAAATTACAAGCTTGCAATAAGAAGCCAAACAAAATGAAATACTAAAACAAAACTATGTGATCAACAATTTATTGAGCATGCAAATAAATCATGAATTTCGATAAGCAAATGGGAGCTTAGAACTATCTACAATACATAAAATGAAATCAAGCAATCAAACATTTCATTGTTTTTATGAACCAAAGGAATGCAAGTTTAGAAATTCATCTACGCAGATCTGCCACACTAAGAAAAATCAAAGTCTGAGCTAACCAATAAATAAAATTAACATAAATCAATTAGCAAACTGAATAGAACATCTAATCTATGAATCAATTAACAATGCAACAAAAATATCTCATACAAAAATAAACTAGCATATACATAAAATAAATTAAACAAATCTAACAAACAAATATAAATGAGCAACACATTACCAATCTTGAGGGGCCCTCCCAAGCTGACAATTGCTGATAGAGGTACTTCAGATGAAAACCCAACGATGCACCCAAAATCTGAAATCAATCATCTTTCATCTATTGAAATTCAAGCTCAAATTACAACAATGGCATCATAACTGTTTTCCTCTATTACATGAACCTCCATTACAAAAGAATGATCATAATGACAATTGGATCCTTCTCACAGCCCTATGAGACTTATTTATACATGAAATCCATGGAGGAATGGATAAAACTGAATTCCCCAACTCAGATTTTGGTTAAAACCAATTTTACAATTTCTAGAATGAAATCACAAAAATTTGGGGTTTTCATCAATTTGGGCAGATTCGAGTTGAAGATCCACCCATAACTCTTAAATCGTTTTGAATTTTGAAAAATTTCCCAGCCTCTACTCAATTTTCCATATTCTAGACAAAACCCATATTATAGAATTTCTAGATATGATACCATTTGCATGGAAATCGAGGTGCAAGTTGGCAGTTTGAGATTTTTACTAATTTTTGCAGAATCATTCACCCTGAGTTGGAGGTCCACACGTGTGAGTTGGGTGAATGTTGACAAATATGTCCACATGTCGACGTCGCTCTGGACAAAACCCATGTCCCTGATTTTCCTCTAGAAGCATTCCAAATTTTCGAACTATATCTGGTACCCGATGCCTATATGATGCTGGTACCGAATGAGCACAGTTGAAAAATAAACATTGGTACCAATTGAGCGCAGGTATCGGATGAATGTAGAACCTTCTGGTACCGGATGACTTGGAGTGTGAGTATCATATGCATGTAGGTACCAGATGACTATGATGGTATCAGAACATGAACAATACAGGTACCCAAACATGGACAGTGGAGATATAGGAACAATACAGGAATCAAAACAAAGACACGTTGCTTGGACATAGAAACATAGGATTAAATCATCATAGATAAAATCATGTTAAAAAAATCTTTAATCACTTAAAAAGACAAGAAAACAACAATAATTAACCACAAGTTAGAATGGGTGTAATTAGTGGTAAGTGACAGGATAATGGCTATATAATGTATCAAGAGTGCGAGAATATAACTTATGAATGAAGGTTTTACAAAATATGACATATTTGGAGCCCAACACTTCCCCACTCTTGCTAGTTTGCATGTCCTCATGCAAACAAAGTACTCACCCATTATATATTTAGATATACCTCTATGACATTATTATTGCGAGTGTTGGTTCTTATGGAGTGCCCTGATTTATCATACTGTCATAGAGTTGATTTATTTTACAATAGAGCAATGAAAATTGAGGACAAGCGATAGATGGGCTATGAAGGGATGGTGGATGGTATGGTAATATGCGTACAGACTTAGGTGTTTGTATACTCTGTGCTTTTATTTAAGACCAATGTTTATTTGTGGTTTTTAGACAACAATGACTTCATCCTTTTAATGTGAATTCTTTATGATATATATAAGGAGAAGACACTATAGATGTTGTGTTGTATTTATGTACTACAATATTTTGTTTTTCATTCTCATGGCCTTATCATAGTATTATGCATTTTATTATGAATTATGACTGGAGAATGAATGATAATGGTTTACGAAAGATAAAATGTATGGAGTGGTTAATCATCAAGTTCCCTTAAAATTTTTAATGAATCAAAGAGTCTTAAACCAATTTTACCTCAAGTTTACCTTCACTTTAATGTGAAATGCAGGTTGATGAAGTGGAAGATGAATGGGAGTACATGCTGGCTGAAACTGAAGATTAAGCTGAGCAAGACTAAGAGCTACTAGAGATCTAGGAGAGAGATGATGAATGCTGATTTGTTGAGATTCCTTTTGTCTCTCTCTTTGTTTTCCCCCATGCCTATTGGTTTGCATGTCCTCATGCAAAATCTTATTAGCACAAAAAAATTGTTGTAAGATGAAAGAGGACTATGTGGAACTAGTGCATGTTGACTGAAGGATGGAAATGAAGTATGCTAAAGCTGAGAGCTGCTGAAAATATCCTGCAAAATGTACCCTCGAAAAAGATTTAAATTTCTGTACTGTTGGTACAGGATCCTACTGGTTTCTGTACCAGCAGTACTAGAACAGAAAAATCTAAAAGAACTAAACCATCACTGTTATTATGAGAGAAGAAATAAAAATTGATGTTATGCCAAAGAAACAACCAAAACTTAAACTTTATCCATGCTTGTAAATTTGGAATGAAATTAATTTTAAAACATTACAAGCATACAAGAAATTCCTAAATCACTTATTACATATGATTTCATCAATCATTAACAATTTTATGCTCAAGAAACCATGCAAATTATGACGGGGGATTTTTCCTTTCATCCTTAAACACACAAACATGAGGAGATAAGAAGTCTTTAATAAATGAGAAACCAATAGGAAATCACTCATCCCTGTTTAATTTCTCAGAGAATTTCTGTCATTGAAGTGATATTGATAAAGTTCTCATTTGAGTTTATTAGACTCCTACACTAATGGGTCCCACTTATAGGACAATGACATCCTAGGTATAAATGACGGGGTATTAAGACCATCTTACAGACATTCTCAAATGGAAATTTAGATGATATTCATTGTCCTTTTTTTCAAGCATGCATGCTTCTTCTTAAGGATTTACACAAGTATATTGTTCATACGGACAAATATAGACTAGGCATAATGAAAAAGATCAAAATCAGAACCCATTACTAGCAAGCCTGTTCAATACTCCGATGGGGTAATTTTGACATCTAAGAAATATCCTTCCTAGGCAGAATACTCCATTGCCCTCGAGCATGTTCAGTAACTTGATGGGTTTTCCTAGTTAAACCACAGGTCGATACCTGCTGCCAACATACATGTTCAGTAACCCAATGGGTTAGCCTCTTACACCATTTTTCCATCAAAGGATCTTGTCCCAAACTTTACCCTTAAGATAAAATTTATAGATTTCTTTCGCATGGGTGAATGGGGAAGCATATTTGAAAACCTTTTTACAAGATGGCATAGTATTGGGTTGGAATATATTTTATAGATTGCCCATAAAATATTGTTCGTATGAAAAATAGACTTATGTATTGGGATTAGTTGAAAGACATATCATGGTCAAACTTACTTAATGTGTGGTGGATGAGGCCATGAGAGAATGACCTAAAGATTCCAGTAGTCCCCAAGTTCATCTTCTCGATATAAGATTGTGTTCCCTCACAAGTAGAAGTTTCATTCACTCTCCTGCTACTATTTGATAAGACTGCTTGAATAACAAGTTCTGATAGGAAACTAGGATGTACAAGTTACCTATGGGCATCATTATGCAGACTATAAAGATTTTGTAAATCCCCATAATATTTTAAAGAATAGGATTATGAGCAACTGTTATCATTAATAGTCAGAAATCTGTATGTAATAATAAGAAGAAATATCCTAAGTTATTTTTGTTTTTGATGTTAGATCACCAATATTATCTCCATCTCATTTCATTTATTTGAAAATAAACATGAAAAGATGTTGCATTTATTTATAACTAGGTTAATTAACATGCAAATTTTACTCTATCCTATCTAAGAACAAG
>ML798055.1:144933-179643 GCA_009831015.1 Picea engelmannii | reverse complement strand
ATGGGTGACTAAGCTCTTTGGTTATGATTATGAGATCATTTACAAGAAGGGAAAAGACAATGTAGTGGCGGATGCACTATCCCGAAAATATGAAGAAGAAGGATCCCTTTTTTCTCTTTCCTTCATTGTACCCGATTGGCTCCAAGCTGTGCGACAGGAATGGCTTCAAGACCCCAAAAGTTCACATCTGATCTAGCAATTACAGAGCAAGGCTACGACTCCCCCAGGGTACTCTTAGCTACAGGATGAGCTTCGATACAAAGGCTGTTTGTATTTAAGTAAACAATCAAAGCTTAAATCCACGGTGCTTTCTGAGCTTCATGCTACACCCACAGTGGGGCACTCAGGGTTCACCAAAACATATGATAGAGTCAAATGTTCTTTTTTCTGGGATGGTATGAAACAGGACATCCATAATTTTGTAGCTAAATGTGAGGTGTGTCAACGCAACAAGGGAGAAACAGTCAAATCTACGGGCACACTACAACTGCTTCCGATTCCACCAGCTATTTGGAAGGATATCTCTATGGACTTTATTACCAACCTACCCAAATCAGGGAATAAATCAGTCATAATGGTGGTTGTGGATTGCCTTTCCAAGTATTCTCATTTCTGTGCTCTTCAACACCCATTTACTGCATCCATGGTGGCTCAACTTTTCATGGACCAGGTCTTCAAGCTTCATGGCATGCCGCACTCTATTGTTTCTGATTGTGACCCAACTTTCACAAGCAATTTTTGGCAAGAACTGTTTAAGCTCCAGGGCACCCAATTGCATCTCAGCACAACTTATCATCCCCGGATTGATGGTCAAATGGAAGTTGTCAACAAGTGTTTGGAAACATATCTGAGGTGTTTTTCTTCTGAAAAACAACATCAGTGGGTTCAATGGCTACCCCTAGCCAAATGGTGGTACAACACTTCCTACCATACAACTACTCACATGACGCCTTTTGAAGCAGTATATGGACAGAAACCACCTTCAGTTCTCCCATACTTACTGGGTAGCTCAAAGGTCTAGGTGGTTGACCAAACACTTACAGTTTGAGAGGATATTCTTCGTACCCTTAAAGAGAACTTGGTCATGGCACAAAATCACATGAAGCAACAAGCAGATCAAGGTCGCTCTAAATGTCAGTTTGCAGAAGGGGATCAGGTGTTTCTACGACTGCAACCATACAAGCAAATTTCCCTCAAAGCCGAGCATTGTCAGAAGCTAGCGCCCAAATTTTATGGTCCTTATACAGTTCTCAAACGTGTGGGACAAGTCGCATATCAGTTAGCTCTAGCCAGTCAGTCAAAGCTACATCCAGTTTTCCATGTTTCATGCTTAAAGAAGGTGATTGGAACTCGGTGCCAAATTCAAACCAACCTTCCTGAGTTAGCTGAAGAAGGATCCATTTGGCTACAGCCAGAAGCAGTTTTGGACCAGCGTGAGTGTCGCCTGCATCAACGAACCATCAAGGCAGTGCTAGTCCCGTGGAAAGATACGAATCTAGCAGATGCCACTTGGGAACCAACTACCATTCTATAGCAGTTTCCTCATCTCAAGCCTTGAGGACAAGGCTTCTTTTAAGGGGGCAGACATGTTAGGGTCCTAACTCGCACATAGGTAGATTAATATATTTGGATGTAATAAAGGTCAATATTAATAAGGCCTTTCAATAAAATAGAATAAGGCAGATGTAAGAAGACCTAATAGAAACTTCCGCTTCTAGAAGGATCTTCCTCTAGATGCTTCTCTTGATAGACATTTTGTATAAATAAGGGTCGAGGGTATGAAAACCCTAGCTTGGAGATTATTGTAACAGAGCACTGATCGATTGGAGGTTTCCCCCTCGAAGAGGCCCGTGAACATTGCTTTCTGAATCAAAGTGCTATTTCTATTGCTGTTCTTATATCATTTCTGTGTTATTGTGGAGATTATTCTGGATATTTTACTGTTATTCTGCCATTTCTAGCATTTTATTTCTATTCTGGATATTTTATATATCTGGTATATTGCATCTCATGCATACTTGGCATGAGACAGTTTGATGCTTGATGCATCCTGACTGATCTTAAGTCAAAGGAACAAGTGTAGTGGACCCATGTCCGTCATAAAAAACTTGTCATGAAGAATCCTTTTGACTGCAGCAATCGCCGAAGTCGAGCAACCAGTGATCAACAAATCATCGACATACAAAACTAAAAGTAGAAGTGAATCAGTCATCCTGAGCATGTAAACATTCAGGTCTGATTTACAATGTACAAAGTTCTGTGACAATAGGTAGGAGTCCATCTTGGCATACCATGCCCTCGGAGCCTGTTTGAGGCCATAAAGTGACTTCTTCAGTTGACAGACCAAAGATGAGTCTTGCATAAATCCCTGGGGATGATCCATGTAGATCTCCTTAGAGAGATCACCATGAAGAAATGCATTCTTCACGTCCATTTGATGGATTTCCCATCCCTTTTCTTCCGCAATGACAAGTGTCAGTCGTATGGAATCCATCTTCGCTACTAGAGCGAAGGTCCGATCATAGTCAATACCATGAACCTGCTGAAAGCCTTTAGCGAAAAGCCTAGATTTGTATCTGCTGATATGTCCATCCACTGCGCTCTTGGTCCTGTAGACCCATCTACATATGAAAATTTTCATCCTAGAAGGAAAGGGAACCAGATCCCAAGTCTGGTTCTCGAGGAGGGAGTTGTACTCCTCCTGCATGGCGGATTTCCAAAAGGGATTTCCAACAGCCTCACCATAAGACTATGGATCAGAAGAATGAACCAAGAAAATATGCCTGGAGGGCAATGGTTCAGTGGTAGTGAGTGCAACAGGTGGCTCCTCGAAATTAGATCGAGTCCTCCTAGTATCTGCTAGATCACCAATGAGATCCCCTGAATCTTGAAGAGTAGTATGTGCCCACTTGGGCCTTTGCTCTGGCTCTGCAACTGCATCCGGATGCTCTGACTCTACATCTGACTGTACTGACTCTAAATCTGAATCATTTAAGTCCTCTGAATCATAACTCTCATCTGAAGAAGTGTTGGCATGTGCATGCTCATTATCTCAGACAGGTGGATGAATGAAGGTGTCTGCATGTAGCTGCTGAGGTGCATGCAAGACAATTTCCTCAAATTGGACACTACACTCAATGATGAGATGGTCCGAGGAAATATCAATGAGATGATATCTCTTCACACCGTTAGGGTATCCAACAAAAATGCACTCATTACTCTGTGGATCAAGTGCCTTCCTCTTTTCAGAGGGAATCCGGGCCCATGCACGTGAACCAAAAATGCGAAAGTGGGTCACTTCCGGTTTGAGGCTGCTCCAAGCCTCATAGGGGGTCTTATCCTTGACAGATCTATGAGGAGATATATTTTGGATGTATGTTGCACAGTTAAGTTATTCGGCCCATAGTCTCTATGGTAGTGACTTTTCATGTAACATGCAAGATGCCATCTCCTTTAGAGATCGGTTTTTCTGCTCAACAACTTCGTTTTGCTGCGGAGTATAGGGAACTGTGTGCTGCAACTGAATCCCTACCTCATGGAAAAGATTTTGGATCTCATGATTCACATACTCTCCCCCGTTATTAGTTCGGAAGAATTTTATCTTCTTTTCGAACCGTGTCTCAACCAAGGATTTGAAATCTTTGAGGTGTTGAAAGACCTCAGATTTTTGCCTGAGAAAGTAGATCCATGTAAAACGTGAGAAATCATCAACAAAAATGAGAACAAACCTTGCTTTGCTGATTGATGGATGTGGAAAAAGACCCATGAGGTCACTGTGGATCAGATCTAAAGGTGCAGAAGCTCGCTGAGACTTTCCCTTGTCGAATTTCTCTTGAGGGTGTTTTCTGAGAACACATCCCTCACATACTCCCTTGGAGAAATGGATGTCTGGTAGACCATCAACTAATTTGTTCTTGCTAAGCTGTTGCATGTATCTGAAATTCAAATGTCCAAACCTTTCGTGCCATATCCTACTACTTTCACCAGCATGAGTAAGCAGTAAAGAAGAATCAGGTTCAATGAATTCATAAAATGTATACAATCTAGACTGATGAATTACCTCACCAGTAGCAACCTTGGAGTTGGTTTGCATGTCTTAGATGTCCACGGGATTTGGTGTGAATATGAATTTCTTTCCAGTGCTAGAATTTTTCATCTGATACACAGAGAGAAGGTTGACAGAAATCTTGGGAACATGCAACACGTTCTCGAAGCTTTCGTTGGTGAGTTCAATCCTTCCTTTGCTAGTGACTTCGATTGAAGAGTTGTCCCCCATCAGAATAGGAGGAACTTTGCATGCATCCAATGAAGAATATACTGCTTCTGAGGCAGCCATGTGATGTGATGCTCCTGAATCTACGATCCAAGTATCGAGAGAAGAGTTGATGGCAATCAAGGCATGGCTAGAATTGCCTTTCTTGGAATTCAGATCTTCTGGCTTCTTCTTCTTTGCACCCTCGGGGATTCTATCTCCAAGGTTGTTTTTCTGAAGTATTTGAGACATCGGATTTTTTTTTTTGCATGCATGCGAATTCCGAATAGAATCCTTTGTGAAAGTATGTGCATTTCTCTCCTTTTCTTCCCTTTTCTCCTTTGGATCCGGAGGCATCGGTGAAGGGTTTTGTGTACCCTTCCTTCTTCATATGTGCATGATATTTCTGCTTATCTCTATCTTTAGATTTCTGATATTTGTGGCTGCCATCATGCACAGTGAGTGCATGCGCCCTTGGGCCTTTGATTGTGCCCATGTTGATGTGCTTGGATTGCTCTTGTGTCAGGGATTCTATAAAGTCCTCAAGAGAAGGCATCTTCCAGGTGGCTCCAGAGGCGAATCTGACAATATGGAATGTAGATACGAATACTGAGAATTCAGGACCAAGCTTGGAGAGAATGGTGAGAACCATTTGTTTCTCCTCCTTCTATTTATCAACCCCGCAAGCTTTGAGTTGCGATAGTAAATCCTTGAATTTTGTAAAGAAATCTTGGATATTCTCAAAGCTTTTTGGATCCAATGTGAGCAGCTCCACCTCCAGCATGTTTCCCCTCATCTCATCCTGTTTTCCAAAGAGCCCTTCCAATATGGTCTAGGCTTCATTGGGAGTCTTACAGGAAGATATATGAAAAGGGAGATCGAGAGAAATAAGACTGCAAATTGTTCCGAGTGCCTCATCCATGCGATTTAAGTAATAGGATTTTTCTATGGATGATGTTGGCTCTGTATCTATATTCATGGTTAACCTATACAACCCTCTAGATCAAATGTGTATGGCTATTTTCTCCTTCCATCCAAAATAGTTGTAAGGTGTAAGAATGAATTCTTTTTGGAATTCCATCTTTCCGTTGTCTTCAATCTTCTGTACCTGCAAATCTTTTTGGTGTAGCTTTTTCTTAGAGGTCCGTCGCCTCTGATACCATGTAAATGGTTTGAACCTACACATAATAGATCTAAATAAACAATGATACACACATTTGCAGATAGAATTGGAAAAAGAAGAAGAAGGAGAGAAAGAATGGGAGAATTCTCATTAACCGTTGTGAATAATGAATAATTTACACATGATATACTCTGTATAACTCAATGAGTTCGAATTGAGGTGAACCAAGTCTCCATAGTGGTGGTCTAGAGTGATCTGGACACACACCAATAGTTATGGGAGTGAACTGCCACCTATTCTAGTCTCTCAGGCAGTTACGGGAGTGAACTGCTACCTAGTTGAGTTAATTAGTCAACTAGTCTTCAGTTAACTGACTGAACACAGAACAGTGAGGAGTTAACTCAGGGAATCAAGGCTAATGTGCCTCTTTGGTTATGATACCAAGGCAAGGTCGAATTATCATGGTGATGATCCCAATTTTGCATGGTGATGATCCCAATGCAACATCTAAACTTAACTCAACTAGTCAAACTGAAGTGTCAACTGAAAGAGAATATTCTCCAGGTGGAATATTCTCCCCTAAAATATAGGAGACTGGATAATGACTAATTATGACTAATAAAAAAATAAAAACCTTAGGAAAAAGAAATCCTAGGTGTGTGTGAAGTAACTCCAACAAACCATGCCTCATGATATTCATATGTTCTTGAAGAAGCCAAGTACACATCCCCTCCTTCTTCCTTGCAGGTATTTTCTTCTGTATAAGGAGCTTCCACAGATACCTTCTTTTTCTCAGCTTTGGATCTACACTACTTCTTGTAGTTCCCTTCTTTTCCACATCTCCAACATACCTTTACAAAATTTCTCAGAAATTTAGATCTACCCTTAGACTTAGATCTCCCACTTGAGGACTTAGATCTATTTATTTCCTGGGAGCATCCTCTTACAAATAATCCATTTGTGCTATGTCCTTCCATGTTCTTCTATCTCATCTCCTCCAACAACAAGGATGGGACCACTTCATCAAACTTCAAGGAAGTTGTTGTTTGAATACTAAGGGGGGGTTGAATCAGTATTACACCTTCTTAACAATTAACAATTACTTTTTATATTTTATTGATCACCACAATAAATCAACAATGAATTGTATGCAAAAACACTTATATAAATATATTTAACATCAATTACAAGGTTTTATAAAGAATAGAGAAGGACACCAATCCTCTTTATAGAAACAACTTTAGGAGACACATATCCCCTTCTTCCGGGCACCAACCCTAGGAAGAAACAACTCCCTCGTCTTTAGGGCACCAACCCTAGGAAGCCCCAACTCCCTTGTATTTAGGGAACCAACCCTAGGAAGCTCCAACTCCCTTATTTTTTACAATTTTCTTAGTAGGGATATGAATCCTTCCATGCTCCTCCCTCCACCCTCACTGCATAAGTATCTTCATATTTCCTTCCTGGAATATTCTTCTGCTTTTGATCTTCTGATCTGGACCGCAAAGACACTTTGTTCTCACCTCTCTTTCTCGTTTATATACTCTTCTAACTGGTGTGAAATATGAAACATTGTGTCCCTTTGTTTGGACCATCACACCTCTTCATTAATAATAATCTCATTTGTTTTTGTTTATTCAAATATTATCGAGAATCCTTTTCAATTTAATGAAAATTATTTTCATTAATCGATCACAGGTATGGATCTATTTCATTTAATCGATCACAGATATTGCAGAAATCAAATTCCGTAGAGGCGCTTTCTTCAAACCATTTACATATTACCATAGGTGCAGGACCACATGCTTATTAATTTAAGCGCTTCCTCTTCTTTCGTCCTTTGTTTCTTTATTCCATACGACCGCAGGTGGTGACCATGCGCTAAGCCAAGCGAGTGCTTGATAACTTATCAAAATCAATGATCACGTTTTTAATATCACGATGAGATGGACAGTTCTCATTTACTTTGGAACTTAGACTATTCATGGCTCCTGAATTATGGAGTAGAAATTCCTCCTTAGTGATTACCTACCGAATAAGTCATAAAGCGGTGGTGACCGCTTGATGTCGGTTAACACCTCCACTTACACTATCCTTCCACTATGCTTGATCATCGATTGAGAATGCTCCTGAAGTAGATCAACAGTTAGTGTTGACTTTAGCCTTCGACGCTTCGGGTGATTTCTCCTTTGCATTCCTTCAATCTTCTGGAGTTCATTTCACCAAAGTAGATCAGACGACTGGATTTTATTTGCATGATGAACGGTTCTCATTCATTTTGGAACTTTGGGACTTCGGGTATTTGCTGGTGGTGAAACTCCTAAAGTACAAACTCCCGGAGTGTCGTAACTTGCTGACGTCACTTGTTTATGTGGCACTCACTGATTGGCTGCCACATGTCACTTAGATTCGTGACTTACGCATACCTGAAATGCCAAGTGCACTTTGACACTTGTCATCATTTGATTGTGCCACGTGTCCTTGTTGATGTGGATCTCCTCATGTGGCACATGTTCTTCTCTTGGATCTAATGCTCAATATATTATCTGAAGTGTTCCTCGGATTAGATGACTCATGTCCACTTCGGGACTTCGGCCTTCGGGTAATCTTACTTGTTCTCAACCCTTTTCTATCGAAGTGGTCAACGCCGAAGTTGACCACTGTTGATCCAATGATCATTGTCTATTCTCCAGATCTGATGGTCCTTCTTTATGACTTACTCTGTCCTTCCACTCAACTTGATCCAACGGTTGAGAATGCTCTTGGAGCATATCAACGATCAGGGATGATTGCGGGGTCCTTAACTAGCATGGCGTTTAAAATGCTCGTCGAGTTCCACAATGGAAACTTCTCGTTTGTGGAACTGATGCCAACCATAGATCTATTAGCAGGTGAACATCGCTGAGAGGTGTGGATTGAATAATCGTAACTTGTGTGTGGTTTATCCCATCGCCCAAACTCTTCGATTAAAGTTGTGTGATTGTTGGTGGATCAACCACAGTCATCGATCTTTGAATCAATGAGATATGATAGTCTATACTAATTTCAGGATTGGAAATAACGCGTTGTTTAATTCTCCTTTCATGCTCCGCAATCAATCCCCGCCCTTGATCTGGCACTTGCGTATCCAACGGTCCTAGTTAGTCCCGTGGGGATTTCAATCCTGATCATGTTTCTGCAATGTGATTTCCCTTCTGAGATTCATGTGCATCATCGACTGTTGACATCAATGACAATATTTCCAGCAATCTCCCTCTTTGTCATTGAGGGAAACACTCTAACTTCATACAAAATCCCCCTGTGATGACACTTTTTTTTATGAATTTACTCTCCCCCTTTGATATCAATGGAAAAGGGTTTCTCCCCCTATGGTAATGATCCCCTTGACCATTCAATTTTTAATGAGGTTTTTGAATTACTCCTAATTTCTGTCGGAGATTTTCAAAAGTACTCCTGGGCAGAGGTTTTGTGAAAATGTTTGCAATCTGTTCTTTGGTGTCTAGATATACTATCTTAACTATTTTTTGGGTGACTTGATCTCTTAGGAAATGGTATTTAATTGGGATATGTTTGGTTTTCGAATGAATGACTGGATTTTTAGAGATACTTATGGCACTAGTGTTGTCACAGTTAATAGTAATAGGATCATTATATTTTATTTGTAGGTATTCTAGAGTTTTCTTCATCCAAAGAACTTGTGTGCAACACGATGCAACAACAATGTATTCTGCCTCTGTTGTAGAGAGTGATGTGGATGTTTGTTTCTTTCTTGACCATGCTACCAAACTTTTTCCTAAGAAAAATGCTCCTCCACTGGTGCTTTTCCTATCATCTATGCTACCTTCCCAATCTGCATCAATATATGCAGTTAGATTGAAGTCTTTATCTTTTTAATACCATAATCCTAGTTCTAGGGTGCCTTGAAGGTATCTAAATATTATTTTTAATGATTTTAAGTGGGTTTCTTTAGGTGCATATTGAAATATCCCCACGAGCCCTACAACCTGCATAATTTCAGGTCTTGTTGCTGTTGAATAGAGAAAACTTCCAACTATATATCTATACATTGTTTGGTCTACTTTTGGTGAGTCATATTCTAGACTTAGTTTACATCTAATGACCATTGGAGTACCCATAGGTTTATTGTCTTCCATTTGGAATTTATTCATCATTTCCTTGATATATTTGGTTTGAGAAACAAATATTCCATTTTCAGTTTGATTTACTTGTAAACCTAAGAAGAATGATAGTTCTCCTAGCATAGACATTTCAAACTCTTCTTTCATTTTGGTTGCAAATTTTCTGCTTAGTGTAGTGAGATTACTCCCAAATATGATGTCATCTACATATACTACCACAACAATCTTGTTTTGATCCTCAATTTTGATATATAAGTTGCTGTTAGTAGTCCCTCTTTTGTATCCCTATTTTTGTAAATACTGATCAAACCTAGAGAACTATGCTCTAGGGGCTTGTTTAAGACCATACAGAGCCTTTTTCAGTTTGCACACATAGTCCTGGTTTTCTGATAACATGAAACCTTCTGGTTTCTCAACGTAGACTTCTACTTCTAGTGTTCCATTAAGGAATGTTGATTTGACATCCATCTGATAGATTTTTAAATTTATGAAGCATGCAAATGCTAGGAACATTCTAATTGCCTCAAGTCTTGCTATTGGAGAAAAAGTTTCTTCAAAATCAATACCTTCTACTTGGGAATATCCTTTGTAGACTAATCCATATTTTTTCTTCATAATTTCCCCATTTTCATTTAATTTGTTCTTGAAGATCCACTTAGTTCCTATCACATTCTTGTTCTTGGGTCTTGGAACTAGTTCCCCAGTCTGATTGTTCTCTATTTGATCTAGTTCTTCATTCATTGATTTTATCCAATATTTACTTTTGACAGCTTCTTTAGTTGATTTAGGTTCAATTAGGGATAACATTACTTGTTCTGAGTCAAAATATAGTTTCGTTCTTGTTTCCACTCCTACACTTTTATCTCCAATGATCTGGCTTTCAGGATGATTCTTCTAAACTATTTTTGATGGAGCTCTTGGCAAGGGATTTTCTTCATTGTCTTCTTCATCAGTGTGAGGTTCATTTTCATTTGTTTCATCATCATATTCTTGCTGAGATTCTACATCATCATCCTCTTTTTGAGATTTTACATCATCATCTTTTTGTTCAGATTTTTTTTATCAAAGCCTTGGGATACACCCTTTATTAGATAATCTATTTTTACATTTGCACTTTAAACTATTTTTAGTAGTCTGAGATTATAACATCTATATTCCTTTTTATTTGATGAGTATCCTAAGAATATTCCTTCATAAGATCTTGGGTCAAAATTTCCTAGGTTATCTTCATCATTCTTTATGTAACATTTACTTCCAAAAATTCTAAAGTATTTTATAGAGGCTGGCCTCCCAAACCATAGTTCATAATGGGTTTTGTCATGATTGGGTCTCAATTGAGCTCTATTAAGTATGTGAACTACTGTGTGGATTGCATCTCTCCAAAATGTGTCTAGAAGTTTGGCTTCATTTAGCATATTTCTTGCATCTTTTTGAACTATTATGTTTTTGCTTTCTACCACTCCATTCTATTGAGGAGTCCTAGGAGCTGAAAATTGTCTTTTCATACCATGGTTTTCAAAGAATTGAGTGAAATATTTAGAGGTGAACTCTCCTCCATTGTCTGATCTTAGACACTTAAGTTTTAGATCATTTTCATTTTCTACAAGAGCTTTATATATTTTAAATTTCTCAAAGGCTTTTGATTTTTCTTTTAAAAAGAAAACCTAGGCTAGTCTTGTGTAATCATCAACAATCAACATAAAATAATGTTCACCATAAGTGATTTTGGTTATGGTAGGTCCACATAGATCTGTGTGAATAAGCTCTAATGGTTTAGTTGTGGAATGCTCTTTTGTTTTGAACCTAGCTCTTGTTTTCTTTCCTATTTGACAATGTTTACAAATAAGATCTAAAGGTTTAATCACTTTTGGCAGGTCCCTAACTGCTTCTTTTTCGTTGGCTTTAATCAAGTTGTCAAACCTTCTATGTCATAGCCAAATTTCATCTAATTGGATTAAGCAACATTTTTCTTCTTTTTTATAGAGGATGCACACATTACTTGATGTTCTTGGTGCAACTCCCACTAGCTTTCTAGTGTCCTTTTTTCTGATTTCACATTTCTGAAAATCAAAAGTAAGCATGTGACCCTAATCACAAGTTTGACTTACACTTAGAATATTTGGTTGGAGATTCTCTACCCAAAATATATCTTCTTCTTTGGTTTTATTATTTCCTAAACTAACAGTGCCTTTTCCCAGTATCTTGGGTGACATATTATCTCCAAAAGTGACTTTTCCTTTTCCTTTCTTATTTAACTTGATAAATTTACTTTGATCTCCATTCATGTGTTTGGAACATCCACTGTCTATATACCACCGACACTCTTTATTTCTCACATATAATGCTACATTGCACTCTGTTTGGTTTTTCCTCCATTCTTTTTGATTATGGGGAATATTTGTCTTTTTATCATATTTTGGCAATCTACAATCACTTGTTTTATGACCATAGTTGTTTCGTTTTTGGCATTCACTATAGAAATCTTACAAAGGAAAAAATGAGTTATAGTTTCTCTTTACTTTAGTGTACTTGTTTTTATTATCTCTTTGGACATTTCTATTATTGTATTGTCCATAAGCTTTGCAGTGTACTGCCTTATGTCCAAAATTATTGGAAGAGTAGCAATATCCAATAAATAAATATTTAGGGTTATTTCTTCTGATGAATTTCTTTTGGTCATCTTTTACTCCAGTGGAGAGTGTTTATTTCTGTTTATGTGTAACAGTTTTCAATGGTGTCATCTTTGCCTCATTATCTTCTTTTCTAAACGAGTTTTTTAGAGCATCTGCGTAGCTGATTGGTTTCTCGACAGATCTTTGTGATGCAGAAGTTGAGTCTTTAGTGTATCCCAAACCAGTCTTGTTGTTTGGTGACCTTTGACTACTGATAATTTCATTCAAGATCCTTGAACTATTTTCAAATTGTGATCCCTTCTTTACTTTCTCAATTTCATTTTTTAGTAGCTTAATCTCAGCTTCTAGTTTCTCACATACTTGTTTTTTATCATTAAGTTGTTGTAAAATGACTTCTTCAGTTTTATCATCTTCCAGGATTTGGGACTTCAAATCACTGATGATGTGCTCTGATTCCTTCATGGTTTTGGAAACTTCCCTCTCTCTTGATTTAGTAGCTTCTTTAATCTCTAGAAGCTCTCTTCTTAGTACCCTGTTTTCGTTTTTAGTTTTTCCTAGTTCTTCAATTACACTAAGGATTTGTTCTTCGAAGTTCCCTTCTTATTCATCTTATGAATGTTTATCATCTTGAGTTTTCATTCCCATAAACAAAATCTCTGAATTTTCATCTTCACTCATGTTTGAAGAGCTGTTGTCTTCTTTGGAGTAGAAGTTTTTATTTTTCATATAAACTTTCTTCTTGTATTGATTTTTCTGGTTTTGAACTTCTTCATCATTTTCCTCCTTCTTGGGATAGGGAAATTTGTTAGAAAAGTGTCCAATTCTTCCACATTTGAAACATTTGAAAGTTAATTTTCCTTTATATTTTACAAATCCATTATGGAGTTTCTTTATAAAGTTGGCCTATTCTACATCTGATATATCTAATAACTTATCATTGTTATTTTTATCCCACCTCATCTTTGTCTTAGATGCTTTAAAGGATGTTTCATATTTTGATGATTTATCATTCCCTGTTCTCATTTCATATGCTGTAAAAATTCCATGAAACTGATCAACTGTGAGTGTACTTAGATCAGATATATCTTCAATTGTAGAAATCTTTGCATCATATCTCATAGGTAATGACCTTAGTATTTTTTTCACAATAGGTTTATCTGTAGTTTCTTCTCCTGCCACTCTGATTGAGTTAACCACTTCATGTACCCTATGAAACTACTCAACAATATTTTCTTCTTCTTTCATTTTCAGATTTTCAAACTGAGTTCTATAGGTCTGTAGTTTGGCTTCCTTGAATTTGTCATCTCCTTCATATACAACCTCCAACTTGTACCATATTTCTTTGGCTGATTTACAATGCATAAAATTCACACATATAGAATTAGTCAACCCTCCTAGAATTCCATTAACTGCTCTTGAGTTGTCATTACATATTTTCTTTCCTGCAACATCTTTGGGTGGAGTAGTTGGTGCAGTGTAACCGTCTACAACAAATTTCCAGATATCAAAACCAGGAGCCAACATGATTTTTTCATTCTTATTTTCCATAGAGCATAACCTCCTCCATCGAACAATGGTGCTTTGTTGTTAGACATTCCATCTTGTTGATCCATCTTCAAGATCTACCTTCCTGTTTTTAGACTGTGCTGAAATAATCGGCTATAATACCAAGTGTTGGAATACTAAGACAGTGGGGTGAATCAATAGTACCCCTTCTTAACAATTAACAATTACTTTTTATATTTTATTGATCACCACAATAAATAAACAATGAATTGTATGAAAAATCAATTATATAAATATATTTAAAATCAATTACAAGGTTTTATAAAGAATAGTGAAGGACACCAATCCTTTTTAGAGCACCAACTCTAGGAGACACAGATCCCCTTCTTCAGGGCACCAATGCTAGGAAGCACCAACTCCCTCGTCTTTAAGGCACCAACCCTAGGAAGTACCAACTCCCTTGTATTTAGGGCACCAACCCTAGGAAGCTCCAACTCCCTTATCTTTTACAATTTTCTTAGTAAGGATATGAATCCTTCCATGCTCCTCCCTTCCACCCTCACTGCATAAGTATCTTTAAATTTTCTTCTTGGAATCTGCTTCTACTTTTGATCTTCTGATTTGGACTGTAGAGACACTTTCTTATCACCACTCTTTCTTGTTTATATACTCTTCCAACTGGTGTGAACTATGAAACATTCTGTCCCTTTGTTTGGACCATCGCACCCTCTTCATTAACAATAATCTCGTTTGTTTTTATTTATTCAAATATTATAGAGAAGCCTCTTCAATTTAATGAAAATTATTTTCATTAATCGATCACAGGTATGGATCTATTTCATTTAATCGATCACAGGTATTGCATAAATCAAATTCTGTAGAGGTGATTCCTTCAAACCATTTACATATGACCATAGGTGCAGGACCATGAGCTTATTAATTTAAGCGTTGCCTCTTCTTTCGCCCTTTGTTTCTTTATTCCATACAACCAAAGGTGGTGACCAGGCACTAATCCAAGAGAGTGATTGATCATTTATCAAAATCAACGACCACTTTTTTAATGTCACGATGAGATGGACGATTCTCAGTTACTTTAGAAATTTGACTATTCGTGGCTCCTAAATTCTAGAGTAGCAATTCCTCTAGAATGATTACCTACCGAATAAGTCATAAAGGGGTGGTGACTGATTATTATCGATTAACACCTCCACCTATGCTATCCTTCCACTACACTTGATCATTGGTTGAGAACACCCCCAAAGTAGATCAATGGTTAGTGTTTACTTGGGCCTTCAATGCTTCGGGTGATTTCTCCTTTAGGGTCCTTCAATCTTCCAAAGTTCATTTCGCCTAAGTAGATCGGACGATTGTATTTTATTTGCATGATGAACAGTTCTTGTTCATTTCAGAACTTCAGGAATTCAGGTATTTTATGGTGGTGAAACTCCCGAAGTACAAACTCCCGGAGTGACATAACTTGATGACATAACTTGTTGACATGGCACTGACTGAGTGGCTACCACATTTCACTTAGATTGATGAATTATGCATATCTGAAAAGCCAAGTGCACTTTGACACTTGTCATGATATTCTTGTGCCACGTGTTCTTGCTGACATGGATCTCCTCATGTGGAACATGTTCTTCTCCTAGATATAATGGTCGGTATATTATTCGAAGTGTTCCTTGGATTAGAAGACTCATGTTCACTTTGGGACTTCGGCCTTCGAGTAATCTTACTTGTTCTCAACCCTTTTCTGCCGAAGTGGTCAGTGCCGAAGTTGACCACTATTGATCCAACAGTCATCATGTATTCTCCATATATGATGGTCCTTATTTATGAATTACTATTTCCTTCCACTCAACTTGATCCAACGGTTTAGAATTCTCTTGGAGCAGATCAATGATCAGGGATGATTGCGGGGTCCTCAACTAGCACAACGTTTAAAATGCTCATCGAGTTCCACAATGGAAACTACTCGTTTGGTAGTGGAACTGATGCCAACTGTAGATTTATTGGTGGGTGACCATCGACGGTAGGTGTGGATTATAGAACCGTAAATTGAGCGTGGTTTATCCCATCGCCCAAACTCCACAATTGAAGTTGTGCGATTGTTAGTGGATCAACGACAATCATCGATCTTTGAATCGATGAGATATGATAGTCTAGACTAATTGCGGGATTGGAAATAATGTGTTGTTTAATTCTCCTTTCGTTCTCCGAAATCAATCCCTTCCCTTGATCTGGCACTTGCGTATCCAACGATCCTGGCTTGTCCCATGGGGATTTCGATCCTGATCACGTTTCTTCAATGCACTTTCCCTTCTGAGCTTCATGTGAGTCATCGACTATTGACATCAATGAAAATGTGTCCAACAATTGTATTAATACCTATGGCCACAACCATATTATCCCACGAGTCTGGTAAAGAGCACAATAAACATATACACTTATGTTCATCTGAAATTCTAATCTCAACAGATATGAACTAACTTACCATAGTATTGAAGACGTTAAAATGCTCTTCCAATGAGTCTCCATCTCTCATCCTCAGGTTATACAACTTCTTTATCAAAAATAGTTTATTTAATTGGGACTCAGACTGATACAACTTCCCCAACTTATCCCATAAATCCTTGGTTGTATCTTTCTCTGACACATTCGGTAATACTGAATCTGAGAGACACAGTCGGATTGTGCTATTCGCCTTCTGATCCAAATTTTTCTAGTCATCTGTTGAAGTTCCTGTAGGTGCAGTACCTGGATCCACCACAATCCATTGATCTCTATCCACCAATAGGTATTCCATCTTGAGCTTCCACAACTCAAAACTTTTCCCATTAAACTTCTCGATCTCCATTTTTGAACTGCTCGCCATTTATTTCCACCTAAAAAATAAATACCATAGATCTCCCATTGTAACAAGGTTTATCACAGTCTCGAGCCAAACCCTCGACCACAAAAACATTCCCCTGAAGCCAACAAAGCTCTGATACCAAATGAAGATTTTAACCTTGTACAATATTTTACTGCAAACGGATTTTCAATAAAAGAACATAAAATATACAATGGCAAATACACACATTACACAAATCTTTTTCCCCTCGAAACCCAAACCGGGAAAACCAACATATTCTATATTTATTCATAGTGATACATTGTTTACAATACAATATACATATAGGATCCAATGACATCCAAAAACCTAACCCAATGACCTGGATTAGTCAACAACCCTAATTCCTTAACTAGAAATAGAAAACCATCCGCAAAAACCAAGTGCCGAAAAACCTCCCAACAATGGACATGTAAATCGAGGCGACATGAAAAACGAGGAAAAAATGCGACATGTTGCTCAAGGAAAAAATATTTCTTGGGGGAACTGCCCCCAAACCCCTGTGAAACCCTAAGGGGGGGCCTAGTGGCCTCCCCTAAAACCCCCTTGTGCGCTCGACACAACGTAGCAGACACTGAGGATAATTGTGCAAATAATATAAAACATACGTAACAAAACCTACAACATGAAATAAATAAATAAATAAGAATTAAAAACACACACACAAACAAAGAGATTTAATAGAAACAAAGGATTAAATTGTTCAAAATTTTGATCAAATACTAGAGGGATCGTTTTGGAAGAAAATAACGAAAAATTAAATATACTTGAAGAGTTGGAAAGGAAGATGTTGGATTGAGAGGAATCAAATGGAGGATGATGAGAAAAGCAATTTGGTTGGTGGAAAGGGATGATAACATTATGTTCTTTCATAATTATGAAAAGCATAGGAAAAATATTAATACAATATCGAAAGGATGATGAAAGTAAAGTAAGAAGGTTTAGAGAGATAACTAATATTGAGGTTTCCCTCTTTCAAAAGATTTTACAAGAGCCTCCTAGGGATAACATAGAAGAGATCATCACAATGAATTTTTTCTTTCCTAGCCTCATTGAGCAAGAGAAAAATGAAGAACTAACAATAGAGGTAACTAGAGAAGAGCTTAAATCGATGTTGGAATTTTTTTATAAACAAAAATACCTGGGACTTAATGGGTGGACACTAGATTTTTATTTAGGATTTTATGATCGAGCTTAAATCAATGTTGGAATTTTTTTATAAATAAAAATACCTAGGCCGTAATGGGTGGACAATGGAGTTTTATTTTGGTTTTCATGATCTGTTGGAGGAGGATCTATTGAGGGTGGTCAAAGAAGATTTAGGGAATCAAGGAAGGTATTGAATACCATCAATTCTACCTTCATTTCTCTCATCCAAAAGAATGATTACCCTAACTCCTTCACAGAATTTAGGTCAACATCTTTGTGTAATTCACTTTACAAAATGATTTCCAAAACCATAGCAAACAAGGTAAACAATATATTTTTAAAATCCATTTCTCAATAACAATTTGGTTTTTACATGTAGATACATGATGTTGTGGGGGTGTGTTGGGCTCTAAATATGTCCTAAAAATAACCTCTATGCATCATCCAAAGGTAGGCACTGTCACAAGTGTTTTACTTGTCGCCTACGTAGGTTCTCACCTTCCGTTTTCAATACCCTTCCTCCAGAGATGCAACCCTTGCAAAGGGACAATAATCGTAACAATAGGAATGGAAATCTTAACAAGGGAACGATAGTCATTATATTGGGCTGAACTAATGTTGTATTAAATGAGTTGTAGTACTTTCCCAACTATTTAATTTGTAAACCCAGGGTTCATAAACTGACGAAGTACATGCAAAGTATATGCAAGATTGAAGCGGAACTAATCTAATCTAATGTTTAAGCTACGACGGAAATTGAATCATTAATCTAACACACAACTGGAATAGAATCATTAATCTAACACACGACTGAAATAGAATCATTAATCTAACACATGACTGAAATAGAATTATTAATCTAACACACGACTTGGAATTGAATTAATCTAGTTGCATAAATGAAATTAATCTAGGAATGGGAAATTGCTTAAATGAAATTAATCTAGAAATGGAGAACTACATGAAGGAAGAGCAGATGCTGAATGTTGGCTTTGAGTGATGATAATGAATGTTTTCCAGGATGGGATTTACATGAGTAACAATTGACATTTTTCTTATGGTTGGTTCTTATGTGACAACCATGAATATAAAGAATGTTGGTTCTTGTGTTTACAACATTAATTTCGTTATTTGTTCTCTTGCTATTATGATAATAATTTTCCCATATTTTTACTGGAAAATATATTCTATCAATGTGCATAAGGAAACATCACTGAGTATAAGAAAGCCCTTTTTTTGTATATGTATGAATCATGCCAATATGTATAACAATGCTTATGAAGCAAAGTGCAACAGAGTATTGTTGGAAAAGAAATGTTCATAAATGGTAAATGAGACGAAAAATGGAATGATGGTAGTGGAAAAAGTAGATTGATGATAGTGAATAAAGTCCCCTACCCCCCAACTTAACTTGTTTCATGTCCTCATGCAACATGGCATAAGTCATAGAAGTGAAAAAGGAAATGGAACTGGGTGAGGGAATTTTCCAAATTATTCATTGCTAGCAGTTGAGGAATTACATGATTAAAGTTTAGAAAATAACATACCTCCACTTACCCAAAATGTTGATGAACTATGCAATAGGAATATGGCTGATGCCGCTACTAGAGCATGGAAGATATCACTACTGCATGATCATGTGAAAAGTGACTACTGTTATAGTGGCAACTGTTGTCTGCTGGATCTAAGAATGTGAAGTGGAGGAATCAAAACTGCTGCTGAATGAATCATGGAAAAGAGAAAGTATGAAAGTGGAACTGTGGTACTCTCGTAAAGATGAAGTCACACTGTTGTAACTATTGATAGAGTCATGAAAAGTGTATAGTCTTCACCCACTGCTAAATCTGATGGTACAATTCTAATCATGCGAATGAATGTGTTGATGTCGAGCATGAAAAGAATTCATTGGATTACCGACCAATGATGAATGTCGTTAACCAATGCGAGGCAACTCACCATTGATGTCAATGAGTGCCAAGGTACCTGAGTACATCTTACAAAGTGCGAATGAATGAGATGATGTCGAACCACTTGCAAGATCTGAGGAGCAGGGGACATTGATGTATTCCCATTATTGTCAGTGAGAGAACTTTCCATTAAGGCATGCAAGCCTCTAGGTACTCAAAATGGAATTTAGTCTATATCTGAGATAAGGTGTTGAGGTTGATGGGGTAAGACTTGTTGAAAGGTGGGCCTTAAGGAATCCCACATCAGTCAATGCGAGTTCTGATAAAAAGAGTGGTAGGACTATAAATGAAAATATCTCAGTAGTAACAGTGTTTATGGCAAGGCAATGTAGTCATGGAAAGGGAGCTGGATAGTTTTATTGACAAGGAAAAATGAACTGAAAAAACTAAAGAAATGCATGCGACTCAGAAAGATAGGCGTGTGGGAAGTTATGAAGTATAATTCAATGGAAGATGGGCTTCAACACATGGATGACCAATCTTCTTTGAAGGAGACATGGAAGAAGACATTCATGATGCAAATGGGTTTATGAATGGTCACTGTGTAACAACAAATGCCATGACATGTAGGATGAGAGTCAACTCCTTCAAGCAGTCAATAAGACATGTTTTTTTTCCAAAAGTTTTGTGATCTTTGAAAATCACTTCAGTAGCAAGATGCGATTGGCTGCATGTTAGAAAAACAGGACCGTGGAGCAATAAAATGAAACAAATGCAGAAACAAAACACAGAAGACACACAATACAAGAGAGACATAGATTTACGTGGTTCACCCAGTGTGGGCTACGTCCACTAGAGAAATTTCCAGGTCCTTCCTTTATTATTATCCAGCAAATGAAGGGATACAACCTATAGCAAAACCCGCTGTAACTTCCTCTTCTTTCTCTCACAGTCTCCTCTCTCAGAATACAATATTCACAATTCACCATAGCCGCGATACATTTCCCTCATAAAAGAGGGTTTCCTTCTAGGGAAAAAAACCCTAACATAATCTCTACCATTAGATCTGTGACCTTATAATGAACGGTCCAGATTTACAATGAAATTACAATATAATTTTACAAGGCAAATTTTTCTTCGGGGGCTTCGCCCCCGAACCCCCGTTGGGGGCCCGCTTTCCCCTAGACCCCCTAGCTGGGGGGATAGCCCCCTCGGACTCCACAGAGGGGGTAACCCCCCTCTGCACTCCCCCACGTGGAAGAGTGTACATACTTATGGGGTGTAAATACTTCATGGGGTATAAACATAGCTAAAAGCAAGGACCTCTAAATCAAGAAGATAATCAGGCTCCACAACCAACACTGCACACCTATAGTACAAATCCTGCATGAAAACTTTGTGAGATGTTCGAAAATATAACATGCAGAAAGAAGGACAAATGCGACAAAGTAAAAATAAATAAAATGAGGTTTTATACCTCTTGTCGTGGGGGTTGCGCGCACGCTTGTGTAATCGTTGAATACTTTCTTAACGTAAAATGGAAAAAAAAAAACATGTTTCCATTTGTTTCCAAGAATTTATAAAAACACCCATTTGCAATGTTTTTTTTTTTTATGTTTTATATATTATTTTTTTGTTTGTTTGTTAATGTGGCCGAACCTATTGGCATCGAGATTAAACTGTGGCTTGAGAAACCATGACTCAGGGGCATCTAAGTCATCAAAATCACCCGGGGATCGCACCCAGCCTGAGCCACACCAACCCTTAACATGGTTGGATTTTTTGTCCCCGCAGGTTTTGTACCGGTGACTTTTCAACACGGAGTGGCTTAACAACACACTCCGTCACCGACTGTCCTACACCTTGGGGACTATGTTTTATATATTATTATTATTATTATTATGTTTAACCTAATTTTATTACATTATTTTTTATATTATTTTTTTGTTTATATTAAAAAAAAATATAAAAACAAACAACATATGTTTTTTTTTTTTTGTTATTATAAAAAAAATAAATTGTTTATAATAAAACAAACATATTTTTTTTTGTTATTATGATTTTTTTTATAATAAAACAAATGAATAATAAAAAACAAATAAAACAAAAAGAATAAAACAAAAAAAACAAGTTAACTTTCATATACCTGTAGCACAGGCTACCATGAATGCTCCAACTGGTAGGAGCAAATTTGTGGCACCCGACATCTGTCCATCATTCACAATGCCTATAAGCTCTGGTTGCCTTATCGAATTCAAGGTGGGAAGTTGGAAGCACTTTTGTGTGAGAGGATTGCACACACTGTACACATGAGACGATATCGTCTTCACCAAGAGTAGGCCTGCTGGGAATGTGAGGCAATAAGCATGTTCGACTACGTGGCATAGCAACATATTGCACAAGACTGCTTACAACCAGATCAATCAAGTTATGATCATTAATTTAGCTATTGTAGGCGCATCTGTCGAGAAACATGACCCTTGTAAAAAGGTTTCTCATTATCGAGCCATATAATGTCTCGCAGAAGCCTAAGTGACGGAATGACAGATTTCCCAACCTTCACCTTTGCAATGCATCATATAATGTAAACATCTTTGCATGATCAACTGAGATATAGTGACCAAGGATTTCAATAAATTCTCCATACTCAATTACTTCACCAGGTGCCTCTCCCATATACATCATGTTCCATGGTAACTCAAGTACATGTTTTCCATCCATATAGTGATTGATAGCACAAGTGATACCACCGGCCACTGACTATCGAGATTCCAGATTCTATTGATTATCCTTCCGAATGGAGCCTGCACAATCACTTGCATTGGCATTGTCGATCTCATCTTCAAATTCCTTAACTAGATACATGAAATATGAGGCCATGAAGAATATTTCAGTTTGTTCCAGGTGGTATTTTAGCTTACAACCTATCTCTTTGCTATGATTCTTTTGTTGTCACTTCGTGCAAGTTTCTTCAAAAAGGTAAGTATTTTAATAATGTCACCTGTAGATCGACCCTGAACATGATTCAACCGCTTCAAACTGGTCCAGATTTTTAGTAGCAGCCCAATTGGTGTTTTCATTCTCCTCTATAAATATCGGGTTTGACATTAATGATGACAGGGTTCTTGTTATTTGATGGAACTACATCGATGGCATCCTGGACCATAGTGAAATCACCTTGACCATTCTTCGAAACCTTTGTAATCAGATTGTCTTTACCAGAGTTCACAGGAATCCCCTTCAGTTTTAGAGACGAACTTCCCTTCAATTCCATAGAATTTTTCTCCCAATTACTACCACGTATTCCATGGCGTTCAGAGATCCTACCAATACAGTAGGCACATTCCATTAAAAAAAGTTGCGTTGCTGCAAGAAATGAACTGATGACCAGTAATCCTCTCCAGTTTTCCATTGCGGTTGTTGAGACGTGATCTCCATTCTCCCGCAACTCTTCAAGGCCTCTATAACCCTAATTTTCGGGCCAAGAAAGCATTCACCAAAATACGCCCTTCCGTCAATCACTCCAACAACATTTCCTGCATCAGAACTCATGATTGTGTTAGGCCCACGTCCTTTGATGGGGGTGATGTTTCTCCATTTCACATTGAAAAGTTTCATGATATAGCCGGGTTCTATGCTCTCTGTGACATCTGCGATATATATAAAGGTCGCTACGACCTAGGTTGATCTGCATGTGTGCCATAAACCGCGATCGCTATCATCTTCACATCTACATAATTTATCCCATTGCCATAAACCGCTGCCAATCCAATCGCAATCCCTGAAATATCACCGAAAAAATCTTCATTGGTTGCCAACAACAAAATTGCGAGATAAATGCCAGTTAGAACCAATTGTAATTATAAAATTCCAGATGTATAAACGCTAGTCGCTAAAATTTAATAACCAAATATATAAAGGATCGTGTCTGATTAAATATAGATTGGCAAGAATATGCTGCAAATCCAGTTAATACAAAATCAAACGAAAATGGGGTTTAGTCTCGCAACCTCCGGCAAAAAATTCTTTGTTCGGTTGAATATGAATCTTAAAAACAGATTTCAGGGGATATGCTGAGAAAAAAAAATGGATATGCTTACCTGGTCAATCCCTCTCAACATGAATTTACCTGCTCATTTCTTTTAATCAGTTCTTCCAGCAAGGCTGTTGGAGCATGCGCCTTCATCTCGCCCAAATTTTCCATTCGATCTGCGTACCAATCACGTGCAATTGCACTCGACCGAGTTTAAGCAGCAGCTCCAACTCCATGTGTGGATTCATTCGGCCGAGTGAACAATATGGCACATTGTTCTCTTCATTTTCATTATGGCGCATGAGGAATATGCAAGCAGATGTTCATGCACAATGGAAATAGTGAATAGTGATAAACAATTTCATTTTGATCAGATAAATTAGAGTCTTTTTCTTAGTGAACGCTGGTCGAAACCGAGTTATTGAGATATTGATTGACTACCTTCGACTTGTGTATTTTAAAGTGAGGAGAGGAGCAGTCAAATTATTGATGGGAAGGCCCTCGCAAGTTGTTTATTTATTCGATTTATGCGGTGGTTTCTTTTTATTCATGATATTTTGTTGCTTGCAGGGTTATTTCTTATAGGATAAGGGGCGAGAGCAAGAATATGGCATGCAAACCAGACCAAAGTTTAAAAACAATATTATATGTCACCTGCCTCTTATCTTGCATAGATTGCAGATCTTATTCATTTACATTATTTTATTTATTTATTATTATTATTATTTTTAATGTACTTACAGTTTGATTGCAGATGGAGGATGCAAAAGTTTTCATTTATTTCTTCTATTATGTTTTCAAAAAAAAGAATAAAATAAAAATTTATTTTGCAAGCTATTTAAAAATTTATGAGCAAATGGAAGACAAAAGGAATTTTTTTATTTTCGTCAATTAATTGATATTCCTGAAATCAATCAATTAGTCATCCTACTTTCTGATCCTCACGATTGCACAAAGTGCGGAGGAGAGCATACTTATTATAGCAAGTGAAAAACTTGAAAATAAAACCCTACCTACACTATGCTAATTAGAAATGAGAGAGTAGTTACGTGTAATCAAACAACCAATGTAGCCATGCACGCAACAGTAATAAAAAAATGTTGTCTTTCAATTTAGCAATTGACAGTCGGGAATATGTATGAATGTGTGAAATTAGCGATTGAAACTGTAAATTAAAAAAAGAAAAAGAAAAACTAAATGAATCTAACCTAGTACTTGCTTGAAACTAGTGTTCGATCAGTCTTTCGTAGGCATAATTTGTCTTACTCAGATCATGTTGGAGCTCCTTGTTGCCCTCCTCGACCTCTTGCACACCTAATGGTTATTTATTAAATGTGCAAGGTCCTTCGTATGTTGATTCTGCGCTGGCCTCAGGAGGAGTGAATAGGCTTTAGGCTGTTGTCAAGATCTCTTCTTCCAGAGAAGATGAGACCCCAACTTTTGCTAGGATCTGAGTGAGCTGTTCCAAGCTTAAATTCATTGTTAAATCATGTTAGAAAAAAAAAGGATTCTTACAGCACCCAAATTAAAATGAAAAAACTTAAAAAAACACTCTTGATAAAAAGAATCACTCTTCACAGTTGCGGAAATTAAAACGTTCCTGATAGTTAGTAGGGACAGTGAGGAATATACACTGAAGAAACTCTATGACCCTTAGAACCAACACATGTAGATCACACTTGCAAAAATTTAAACTAATCTTGTGGAAATTGAAATTTTCAAAAATTGAAATTACTTCTACCTAGTTGGTAGGGAGAACATGAGGAGTCTCCTCTCACGAGATTCTATGTCCCCTTACCAACATGTCTAGATCACACTTGCAAAAGTTGAAACTAATCTTGCAGAAATTAAAATTTGCAGAAATTGAAATTACATCTACCTAGTTGGTAGGGGGAACATGAGGAGTCTCCTCTCATGAGATTCTATGTCCCCTTAACAACATATCTAGATCACACTTGCAGAAATTAAACACTCTTGCATAAATTGAAATTTGTAGAAATTGAAACTACTTTTACCTAGTTGGTAGGGAGGACATGAGGAGTCTCCTATCACGAGATTGTATGACCCCTTACCAACACGTTTAGATCACACTTGCATGAATTAAAATAAAAAATAAACTAATACCTCAATCCATCGTGCTTCCCCACCAACGACGCCAAAATGTTGGGCTCTAAAGATGTCCTAAAAACAACCTCTATGCATCATCCAAAGGTAGGCACTGACACAAGTGTTCTACTTGTTGCCTACGTAGGTTCTTACCTTCCGTTTTCAATACCCATCCTCCAGAGATGCAACCCCTGCAAAGGGACAACAATCGTAACAAAAGGAACAAAAATCGTAACAAGGGAATGACAGTCATTATATTGGGCCGAACTAATGTTGTATTAATTGAGTTGTAGTAGTTGCCCAACTATTTAATTTGTCAACCTGGGGTTCGTAAACTGACGAAGCACACGCAAAGTATATGCAAGATTGAAGCGGAACTAATCTAATCTAATGTTTAAGCTACGATGGAAATTGAATTATTAATCTAACACATGACTGAAATAGAATCATTAATCTAACACACGACTGAAATTGAATCATTAATCTAACACACGATTGAAACATAATTATTAATCTAACACACAAATTGGAATTGAATTAATCTAGTTGCGTAAATGAAATTAATCTAGGAATGGATAACTACATGAAGGAAGAGTAGATACAACAAGTGAAGAGTTGAATGGCATAAAAACATATGAGAGCTCTCACCAATGAAGCAATCTTACATTAAATAATCAAATAAATCTTTATAATAGAATAATGAAAGCATGAAAACCAAAATCATGAATCAAAGCTAAGAATCCCTTTCTCTTTTGAATCCTAATGACTACCACTAAATGACTACAAAATAACTCTAATTAATTGAATCGTCTAATTCCTATTGAATCCTCATGAAGAGAGAGCACTCTCTTTTCTACATGAGATCCTTGAATATAAGATAACCATCTCATTATTATAGATCCACTTTTCTCTCAACCTATTTCCCATTATTACAAAATATAATCCCTTCAAATCCTCACACATATCTCTCATATATATTGGATAATATATTCCAACCAAATCTCCATGATCTTCTCCTTGGAATGGGCTTGAATTATCTCCTAAAATCTTGAAATGGTGGAGGAAGTATTCGAGAAGTTCTTTTGAATTAATAATAGAATGAATAAAGTGGAGAACAATAAGGTGAAACCCAAGTATATTTATGGAAATGATATCGTGAAAGGTTAATAGGGCGATGCAATGTGAAGAATGATGAAGGGAAAGGTGGATGAAAATAGGACATTTCCGAGCCCCAACAGGGTGACACATGAAGGAAGTCATAGAACTAATATTAATAATATGTATTTTGTGGTTCTAAAAGTGGATATATCCAAGGAATATGATAGGTGAGTTGGTTGAACTTAAGGCTAATTCTCATGCATATTGCTATGAGTCTTCATACGGTGAATTGGATTATGGGTTGTCATCAATTTCATTTGCAGTGCTGATTAATGGTTCCACCTCTAGGTTTTCTACCCCTATAGTGGGTCTTGTTACCCCTTAGTTTTCACAAGGTATATCTCAGAGAAAATATTCACTACCCTAAAGGAATGGTAATGATGGAAATGGTGCTAATTTTGGCTTGTAATGTGCTTGACTTTCCTTTCGCGAAAGGAATTTTTGGCCCTGTTTCATAAATGATTGAAAATATTCACTACCCTAAAGGAATGGTAATGATGGAAATGGTGCTAATTTTGGCTTGTAATGTGCTTGACTTTCCTTTCGCGAAAGTAAGGAATTTTTGGCCCTGTTTCATAAATGATTGCAATCAGTAATTGAGTATCTCCAACACTGATATGAAGATGAAGAAAAAGGGGAGAAAAGGTTGAGGGAATTCATAATGAAGGGTTACATTCTGTAGAGTATGATCAACTTTGGATCAAAGATGGAATTTTGGGCTATTAGTGATAGATTTTAAGGTAGACATGGTAGGAATATTGACAACGTTTTATCCAGTTGGTAATGTTTGCAACAACTAGTGAAGCTTAGGGAAGTCATATTGGTGAGAGAATTATAACTCTGAAATCTTGAGACAATAGATGATGCACCAGATGTTTCTTGAGAAAACAGGAAGTGAATATATCCTTGATAAAAATGATTTTTCCAATAATAAGATGGTTCAGTTGGATGATAATGGAATCTTTAAAGTCCTCAGTGTGAAAGCTACCTTGAGGATGGTTTTCCAATGAAATAAATCAGAAAAGGGTAAATTGTTATGTTGAGATAAAGAGGATACCTGCAAAAATGCAAGGAGGGAATGCCAAACCCATTGGTGCATACTCAAGATTTCTGTCACTAATTCCTACATCTAATGCTCCATATACATCACCAGTTGGTGTACAAAATCAGATCTGATATACCTTGTAATGTTAGTTGTATTTGAAGAAATTGGTGGTTGTAAGTGTATCTTGTTGAAAGACTATCTGTGGAATATCAATGTTGTGGATAACCCCATTTTCAATATAGTTTAATATAAGTGTTTGAACTTCAAGATAAGATGAAGAGAAGTTGAAGCACTATACACTTTCTTACTGTTGTTTGAATTATGCATAGACTTCAGATGGGTAGATATATTGTAAGACAGTTTCCTTCAGAGCTAGTGCAGACAAAGGTATTCTGAAAGTGTTCCAACATCTTAATATTATAGAAGTGTGATCAACTTTCACTGAGGAAATTATAGAGGGAGAAATTATAGATTGATCCAACCTTTGACAGATTACCCAACCAAATAATATGGCGAATATTGTGTTTTACAAACATATTTATATATGTGAGGTGTTGGACTAATAAAATATGTCCATCCAACCTGTATAAATGGTGCAAGAAACCTATATTTAAGAATTCTAAAGAGGGACGACCTGTAAAATAGGTTAGGGATGACCTGTGTGCTTTAAAATTTGCTGGAGCCGACCACTTTTCACTCAATTAAATGTTTCCTGGGAAAAATACGTGTCGGAACTGACCCATATATGGTTTAAGAGATGGCTTAAATTTTGAATGATGTTGATCCGACCTCCCCAAAATATCGACGAACCCATCCATGCTAAATGTTGTTGTTGATGATTTGGGGAAAGTGTTGGTGACTAAATATGAGATTAGAACATTTGAAGGGCCTTTGGAGGCTGGACGCTACATCAATACCCTCATTTATGGAGGAGGGGTCCACTTTTGAGGGTTTTGGTCCCTAAATTTTGGCACATGTGGCTTAAGAAGGCCAAATTTTGAATTATGTAGATTATTTTAATTATTGAAGAGGGTTTTACCCCCTCCTTAGGCTATATTAGTGGAAATTACCTTAAATAATTATTATTTTAATGTAAGAGGAAGTTGAGCCTTTCCCCTATATATAGAGAGACACTTCACTCATTTTTATAATCACTTATTAAGGGATTTTCCCTTAGGAGGTCTGGAATTTTCTTGGAACATTTGTCTTAGATTGGTGTTTTGGAGGAATAAGGTTTGTCTTTGGAGCATTGGATCAAATTGATTTTTATTGTGGTTTCCCTTGGAAAATTTGTGGATGAACTTTGGTAAAATAGGTTTTTGCATATAAATTCTTGGATCTTACAAGTATATTTATGCAATTACTTGCCTTCATTCAAAGAAATGTCATTCTGAAACCCTAGGAGGAGTACAAGGGCATACACCCTCCACTAAAAATCATCCTTTGCATCTTAAAAATCCTTAAAATACTTGGCTCAAGGAGTAGAATTTCCTATTCCCTTGTCGCAAAGGCTTGACTAGTGTTTTTTTCAAGAAAGTAAAAGGGCTTACACCCCTGGAAATTTTAAACCCTAGTCTCATCACTTCAAAATTCTACATAGCTCCCTTTTTCCAAGTATTTCCTTGACCAAGGTTTTGTTCTAGGAAGTAAAAGAGCTTGCACCCCTAGAAAGTTTAAACCATAGTCTTTTCAGTCTCAACTCCTTTTATGACTCCATTTCCCAATGAAAAGACATTGGTCTTGGATCTCCAAATTGTTTGTGAAAAAATCTCAACCTACAACAATTGTGACCTACAACTAGCTGGTTTGAAGTGAAAGAGAGACCATTGAGGTGAAAGTGGCCTTTATCTCTTGGTTTAACAAGATTTTCACTTGAGAATTTGGACTTTGGATCTACTTTGGATTGTGTAAGTTTGTGCGATAACATTTTGGCGTCATTTCCAGGGATAAAATCCAATTTTCCCGGAAGACGACATTGGAGGAGTTTTCAGCTTTGAAGAATTTTTCCTAGCGAATCCATTTGAATAATGAAGACCTTATTCTTTGTGTATTTTTGAAGACTTTATAGTTGTAAGGTAGGACAAGCATCATTGTGAAGGCATTTGCAACTCACCATGGTGACTCCATTGTGATAAGGTACAAGTATTTCATTTGTGATTGAGATTTCATTGCATATAATGAAGAATGGTTACTTGGATGTTTCATGGAATGTATCATGCTCTTGGTATCATATATGTTCCAGGTACCCTAACAATTTTCCACTGAAGCATGCCGAGAATCACCTGAGGTTTAATGGTGATCCTTCTTGTGTTGTCCCACACGTCTTGTCATTCCTGAGATATGCATCCAAATTCAAAGAAAGACATGAGGACCTTTTTGTGAGAGAATTCCTATGCTAATTGGAAATAATTCAAATGTAATGGATCCGATTCCATTGTATACCAAAAATTATTCCTTCTCTCAAAATATTTGTGAAGGAATTTCTCAAGCATTGTGGTCCTAAATATCAAGGTTTTAAAAACACATATCATGAGCTTATGACAACCCTATAGGAGGAGGGACTTTTAGATCTTTTTGAAGGTAATGAAAATATTGATGATGATGAGGCTCTCCTATAGGAAGAATATATATATGAGGATGATGGCGTGGATTTTCAAAACCTGTAAGAAAATTTGGAGGATTCCCTGGTTGTGACCCCAGATTGTGGCAAGATTATTATACAAGAAAACAATTCAGATGATCCCTTTGATGATGAACATGAATTTGAGAAGGTTACAACCCCTATCCACACAACATATATTATGGGAATTACAGATCCAAAAGACCAAAGAAACAACAGGCTTGGGACACACTTGAAACAAGATTTGTGCTCAGAAAAAGAAAAGGAGACATGCACCTTGCATGTGATGGATGCCCATGAATATGATGATGATAAATATTTTGGCAGTTTTATGGTCGATGTTTCAAATCATAATGACGTTATTGTTAAGAAGGATAAACCAAAGGGTATGTTTTTGGTACCAAATTGAAACACTGATGATGTCCATTTAAAAAATCAGGATATCATTGGGAAATATAATAACATCAATATTGTGCTAAAGGATCATCCCGATAACCAAGAGTTTAGGGGAGTTCTCAACACAAATGAGCATGTGCCTCAGAATGCTAATATATGTGAAGAAAGAAAAAACTTGGATGCACTACACAATTTTAGTTTTAACAAAGAAATGGTCCCTATAATAGGCAGTGTGGATGATTTTGTCCTATTCAACTTAAGGAGAGGCCCTTTCTTTCTATCATTTAACAAAGATCCTCATTATGATGAAGAGGATAATATTGGAGATGAAAATAATATTATTTCAGATTCGAAAGAAAAATACCCAGTAGCTATGATATACACCCAGGTTTGGACTCATTCTTTGGTAGACATGGTCACAATTTTGACGCCATAAAAACAACTTTTGAAGAGCCCAATAAATATGAAAAAACTGACCAAAATTTACTGTGTTGGTATGAACATTTTACTGATCAAACCCTTGATCTGTTACTATGACAAAGAATGTACAAATGTTGTTTTGGATATTCTCCAGTAGAGGATGAATATGTTGACAATACCAACAATTCTAGGGATTGCAAAATAACAGAGGGGCAAGGTGATGATCAAGAATGTGTTGCAGACTTTGTAGAAGGATCGAATGGGGCTAAGATGTATGTCAAAGGGATATTATTTGATGAATTCTCCCTAGAAGAAAATCAATTTGATAGTGTCCCTGGTGCCCTTAAGAGTGAATATAATGGAAATGATGATAGCCTTGGTTGACATTTAGAGATGGATCCCAACCAAAGTGAGACTTGGATGGCTGGATTTGATAAACTCCTTATTGAATATCCCTCCAATAATGATGAAAGATGTATGTATTTATTTGAGGAGATAAAAAATGAATATTTTCTGGGGGTTACTGATAGATGCCTTGAGGATACCACCGTCCTTGGCTCTATTGAAGAGGTCATTCTAAATATGAATTCTAAACAATTTTTTTCTACCAACACTAATGAAAATAAGGAGATTTCTAATAAATGACACAACCATACCAGAGGAGACACTGAAGGGGGTGCTACTTATCAATAACAAAGACATAATTTGTTTTCTCGCAACACTGTTTTTTGTCTCAAATTGTTATGACCCAAGGGGAGCATAAATGGGGGTAAATGTATATGATATGACCCCAAGGGGGGGAATATATTGGCCGAAATGTACATGTAATGTATAAATATATATGTAATAAGGTCCGCCTAATGGTAAATGGGCCTCATGTGCAAGTGTGAATAGATATATATAGAGGTCTTGTATTCATTATTGGTGACATGTGAATTGGGAAGTATGAACAATATTTAGTTATTTGGAGGGGGTTCCCCTATTATTTAAGGAGTTATTGTGTAAATTATATATATTTAAGTTGTTCTCCATGCTCACATTCTATACATGGTTTTTACTTATGGTTTATTATGATAATTTAAGCATTTGGTTCATTACATTTGGTATCAGAGCATCGATGTTAGGGTTTTGATTCCTCAATACAATCATTTTGGTATTTTCTCTATAACGTTTTATCAGATCCACTTCAGAAGGAAAAAAACATAGGATATTTATAATACTTATCAAAGTACCTATGGTATGAATTTAAGCTTCTATGTCATTGTACTTCGGAGATACACTTTGTGTAAGCTAGGGTTTTTGATTAGTCCTGTAGCTAGTCTCAAATAGGTGTTCCGGGTAAAATAGTCATAACTTATTCATAGAAGATCCAAATTCCATGAGACAAATTTCATTGAAATAAGTACAATCCTTAGTATTTTGGGTACAATTTTCAGAATCATATATAAAATATTGTGCATGTGGCATGCTATACAAGTTCGCTCTCCTTGAAAGGCTAAAAATCAGCAAGGTGTGGAGAAGTTACCATAACTTCCACTTCGCACATCCAGTTTTGGTCATACCTATGGAATTGAAAATAAGAAATTTATCAGTACTATAGGTAGACATTTCAGATTCAAAAGGGATAAAATTGCAGAGATACATCAGAAGGAAGGTTGGCTAGGAGGACGGACTCCAAATTGGGGTTTCAAAGGTATGTTCACTTAAAACTATCATAAATTTTGATTGGAATGTCCGATTGAGCTGATTAAAAATTAATTGGAAA
The DNA here is from genome assembly GCA_009831015.1 of Picea engelmannii. NCBI lineage: Eukaryota > Viridiplantae > Streptophyta > Pinopsida > Pinales > Pinaceae > Picea > Picea engelmannii. The sequence goes on along the minus strand of ML798055.1, from coordinate 146,495 downwards.
GAGAAAACATAGAAGAGAATATTATAGCAAGGATTACAACTATTTTATATCTTTGTCCTTAATATACAGGGGTTGTAAGTTGAGGTTTAGGTTAGACCTCAATTAAGAATCAATGACTTTACCTAAATTTAGTGGAGATGAAGACAATGATGGAATCAGTCCCCGGGAGTGGTTGAGAATGATAAAGAAAAAATGAAAGACTACTTTTGGGGTAGGTATTTGTTTGAATGGTGAAGTTGGTAAGTGGTGGTATAGATTTGACAAAGGTAATAGAAGAAACATCACATGGGAAGTATTTAAAGAATTATTCTCAAACAAATGGATCAAGGATAAAAAAATGGAGGAGATGCATACAATTCAAGTGGAATTAAAGGAATCAAAAGAAAATGTATCCAAATTGCAAAAGGATAATGAAGAGATAAGAAAATGTATTACAAAGAAAAACAATGAGTTTGTCAAGTTGCAATCCCTTAATGAATCACTCATTGAGGATATTAAGAACTTAAAGAAAGAAAAGAGTAGTAAAGAAAAGTGGGAAAATGATGATTCAAGGGAAGAATTGAAAAAAAAAAAGAAGAGATATGAATATTATGAAACCATAATAAATAACTACTCAATGAGGTTAAGAGATTGAAAGACAAAAACAAGCTTTGTCAAAATCAAGAAAAAGAAAGGATCTTGGATGAAGAATACACCAAAAGACTCGAAGAGGAAATTTGAAAGAAGGTTGAAGAATGCCTAAATAATGATGAGGCAAAATTAGAAATGCCATTGAGAATTGAAGAAGGACGTCAAAATTTGATAAATGGGGTGACATTGCATCTTAAAAAAGAGAAAGAAGACAAGATTCAAGAAGGTCACCAGAAGATACTTGAAAAAGTTGAATTCCATATAGAGGATGTACATGCCAAATATGATGGTATTATATCCAAGGCTAGAGTAATCAAATACCAAGAAAATAAGATCTAGGATGTCATTGTCTTTGGAAAGAAGATAGATGAAATGGGTGTACAAAATGAAGAAAAACCATCAAATGTCAAACCATATCGACACCCTCATTATCAAGAAATATTTCAAGGAAGACAAGAAGATAAATATCATCATTATCAAAGAAGAAGATGGAATAATAATCAATATTCATGGAATACGACATCACAAAAATAGTATTCTAGAAGATATTATCATAGACCAACATATACTGCAAATTGGACAAGATTCAACAATGATACATGTAATCAAGGGAAATAAAATCATGCGACAAGTATACACCAAGGATTATGACAAAAAATAATAGATTTTAGATGGGTGGATCATAATCAGTGGAAGGAAGAAACCAACAACATAAGAAAATCATATTACTTGGTTTCATCACATGTGAAGCCTTTAATTGCAAAGCTTTGAGGAGAACGATTTTTGAAGGAAGATACTATGTTATGACCCAAGGGGAGAATAAATGGAGATAAATGTATATGATATGACCCCAAGGGGGGGAATATATGGGCCTAAATATACATGTAATGTGTAAATATAAATATAAATATATATATATATATATATATATA
>ML798055.1:129484-144876 GCA_009831015.1 Picea engelmannii | reverse complement strand
TATAATAAGGTCGACCTAATGGTAAAGAGGCCTCATGTGCAAGTGTGAATAGGTATATATAGAGGTCATGTATTCATTATTGGTGACATGTGAATTGGGAAGTATGAATGGTATTTGGTTATTTGGAGGGGGTTCCCCTGTTCTTTAAGGAGTTATTTTGTAACTTATATATCTTGGAGTTGTGATCCACTCTCACATTTTGTACATGGTGTGTACTTCTGGTTTATTCAAATAATTTAAGCATTTGGTTCATTACACAAATACCCAAATTAATGAAAACAAGGGAAAGGTTTGGGAATGGTTGGGAAATCGAGAGGACACTTCATGGTCCAACTATAATGAAAACACCCCCATACAAAGAAGCATGAATAACATGTATGCCAATTACTACCATGATGAATTTTAGGTGCCCAGGTTTATTTTAAACTGGGAAGTGATGGGTAAACCAACCTACCAACACTCGAACTTAAATATTTGTTTGTTTTCTATGACAATCAAACATAGGGGTAAGAAATATTGCATCAATGAAGTATTGTAAACCTTGTGACATAATATAGGGTTCTCATTTTCCCTTGAGGAGGAAAAATGTCCCCAAGTAGGAGCCAAGTGTTACCCCTTAGTTTGCACAAGGGATATCTTAGAGAAAATATTCACTGCCCTAAAGAAATTGTAATTATGGAAATGGTGCTAATGATGTCTTGTATTGTTCTTGACTTTCCTTTCATGAAAGTAAGGATTTTTTGATCCTATTTCCTAAATGATTGCAACCAGTAGTTGAGTATCTCCAGTAATGATTTGAAGATGAAGAAAAATGGGAGAAAAGGTCCAGGGAATTCATAATGAAGGGTTATAGTTTGTAGAGTATGATCAACTTTGGATCAAATATGGAATTTTGAGCTATTAGTGACAAATTGTAAGGCAGACAGGGTAGGAATATCGACATTGTTTTATCCAGTTGATAATGTTTACAACAACTATTGTAGCTTGGGGAAGTCATATTGGTGATGTTGGACAGTTGGTTTGGACAATTGGTTGTAATTGATTTCAACCCTTAGAGATTGATGTCAACCCTTGGAGGGGTACAAAGATGTTAGACAATTGTTTGACATTTGTATGATCAACATTGATGGTGATTTAGTTGGGTACATTTGATATAGTCTACATGTATCCCCGTAAGTGTGGTTATGTGACCCAAACTTGATTGAATAATATGGACATGAGGGACAATGAAATTGTAGGTAATACTATCATCGATGGATAGTACACATCGTTTTATTTCTGGTGATATGTGGACCACGACATGGTTCCTCATGGTTAGGGAGATATGGCCTTGTGAAGTTGGAAGCCCCGAAGAATGGTCAAGAAGCCCTAGTTGGTTACAAGTCAATGAATGAAAGGGTAAAGTGGTTATAAGAGGAAATATCCGGAAGCCATAAGATCGAGGGAAGAAGTTACCTAGAAAAAGTATAAATACCCCTCAAGGAGTTATTCACAAGTACACTCACACACTTACATTGAATATCTATTGTGAATGTTATGGTCTAGTATTGTGATATTTTAGCTAGTTTGCAGCGGAGAATTCTGAGGTAGCAAAGTGAGAGAAGTGCGATATTTTTGGGATTGCACGGAAGATCAAGAAAATACAAGGAAACCTTAATTAGGGTCATCCACACGATTCAGACACTAAGTGTCCCGTGAGGCATCCCCGCGGGTTTCCTAGAGGCTGTCACGCAAGGACCCGCATGACAGAATGTCTTCGTCCCATGAGGATAATAAAAAAGTGAGGAGGATGTTGGTTCCAGGTTGTTGAGGATTGTGGAAGAATCTACATGTTAGTGTTACAAAGTATCAAGTTAGCTACATGATCAAAGGTAAGTATTAAGGGTTACATGATTAGTTATGGTATGGTACATGTTGATGATGCATGATGGTATGATACCTCTTGGTGATGTTATAGTACATTGATTGAAATCATTATTGACTATCTTGGCATTTGGTTTGGTTACATGTTATGGTGCATACTTGAGGCTTAGTGTATTGTGTTATGAGGTTGTATCTTAATGATATTGAGGAGCGTGGTTGATTCATGCATTTTTGGGATTTGGTATATGAATTGAGGCACATCATTGGATGCATGGTACATGTTGGTTGAGGTCTACTTGTTGAGATACATTGTTGGTACATTTCTTGGTTTATTGGCTTGGTACATGGTATGGTAAACATGTTGATGTACATTGTTTATGTGAATGGTTGGCACATGGTATGGTACAAGTGTTGATGGTTGATGTACATGGTTGAGGTGCATGGTTGGCACATGGTATGTTACAGGTGGTGATGATACGGGTTTGGTGCATGGATGATGCATATGTTATGGTACATGGTTTATGGTACAGGTTGAGGTATAGGTTTGGTGCATGGTTGATGCACTTGTTATGGTACATGGTTGATGGTATAGGTTGAGATATCGGTTGATGCATGGTTGATGTGTGGTATAGGTTGGTACTTGGTTGAGACACATATATTGTGATGGTATGTGGTGATCTTGGTACATGATTGGTAGAAGCATGTGTTGGTGATCTTGAGTATATGGTTTGAGATATGATCTTGGTGATCTTGGCATGAGTTGCATGAAAATGAGAGTGGATCTGGTTTCGTGGATGAGAATGTGATTGGTTGGACAAGTTGTTGTGACAGTGGTTGATCTGACAGTGATAATGACAGTGATAATGATAGTGATAGTGGTAGTGATAGTGGTAGATATTTTGGTAGTGACAGTTGGTCTACACTTATATTTCAGGGTTGTTGGACGGGGCAAGGAAAGGGGGTTGTAGCCTGTAAATAGGGGGTTGTAGCCTCCTTCTAGTTGCAACTGGAGAATTGGGAAGTTGGTGCTTCCTATGAATGAATTCTTGATATATATAAGAAAACATTTCGTGGTTTTCTCCCATTTGGGTTTCCATGTAAATACTGGTCTATTGTGTTCTTGATGTGATTTTGATGTGATGCTGCTTATGATTACATGTTTATGATATATATATTGAATTCAATCATAGATGATACATTGATGATAAACTGTTGAACATTGTTGATAAAGTGAAATAATATATGATGTGGTTAAAATTGGTACGAAGTGCTCATATTGATTCACCCCCCCTCTCAATATTCCAACAATTGGTATCAGAGCCGGTTCCTCTAGGAAACAGTTTAACCACTGGAAGGTACATCATGGAGTGTAGTATGAATGGAGCACCAATGTTCAATGTTCATACGAGTCTGAAGTATGAAATGTGGAGTATCAAGATGAAAACAGTTTTATAAGAACATGGATATTATTTTTGAAAATCAATTGTTACAAGATACACTGCTACAAAGAAACCTCTAATACTTCAGCCAAGAAGGGATTGAATAAGAACAACAAAATAGAAATGGATTTCATTATGGAAGGACTATATGATTCAGTGCATGATAAAGTGGGAAAATTTTCATCAACTAAAGAACACTCGGATAAGATACATAATATCTATTCTTCTCCCATCATAGAGTCATAGATTTATAAATAAGATTCAGGTACATAACAAGAGGTAAGATGCTCATCATGTTAGACAAATTCAGAAGAAGAAGAGTGTGAAGTCAACAAAAGTGTGTATTTCTACTTTAATTGTGAAGAAGTAGGACATATTGAAATTTAATGCCCTTATTTGAAGATTGAAAGTGATGAGACAAAAAGTCCCAATGAAATAGAAACAATCTTGAAATTGAAAAGGAAAAGAATCATGAAGAAGAATTTAGTCAACGAGAAAGAGAGCTTGAAGATGAAATAATCACATTGAATAAGCAAAGAGAATAGAAGAAGTCATGAAGATTCATATGATGAAGAAATAATAAGAGGTTGAGAAGCTTAAAGAAGAATTTGTCAGATTTAGAGTTAAAATCGTCAAGCTTAGTCATAATGTTGAAGAGAGAGAAACATCCAAATCATCCATAGAGAATGTTGAAGAGAATCCCTACAGGTTGCTAAAAAGGAATAATTAATAAAAAAGTAAGAGTTATGGATAAGTACTCAAAATGAAGGAATCATGGTGAGCAAGAATCAAAGAAGAATGAGTATAATAAAGATACACCTTCAACAAGACCTACCACATTCAAGCAACAAAGAAGCTTCAACCATAATGAAGGGATCCACAGAAGAGAATATTATGATCAACCAAGGAAGGAATTCAGAAGGACTACATCACAAAGAAGGTCATTCACTCCTAGGTATGTAAATTTATTTTATGGTCATTGTTTTTATTGTACTAACTTTGGACATAAGGTTGCAGATTGTAGGGCTTATGAAAGAAATGTTCAAGCAAGAAATGATTATGTGGCTCAAAATAACATTGAATGTTACAAATTCCATAACTATGGACACATAACTTGTGATTGTAGAAGCATGATGGATACCTCTTTGAGAAAGAACATTGATATCAGATATAAGAAGGTTTGGAAAAGAAAACTAGAATAGGAAAAGGAGGATCTGATGAATGAAAGATACCTAGAAGTCATACTCATGGAATTGGAAATAGTACAGGATGAAGAAAAATATACAAGGAAAAAGAAAGATGTCAGATATAGGAATGTTTGGAGAAGAAATGAAAAACAAGAAGAACATATGAACAAAGACCAGGTCCCAAAATCGTAGGATTTTAGTAGTATGAGAAATAAAAAAAGAGCATGTGAATAACGATTAGGTTCAAGAGATTGTTCTTTTAGGAATTGTAGTGCAAGATCAATCCATAAGAAGAAAGGAAGAAGTCAGAGTTCATAGAGATGATGAGTCTATAGACGAAGAGGAATATTACTTTGCATTAGAGAAGGTATTTTTTTGAGCCTTTTAGCTTGGAGAATCCAAACAAATATGTATGTTTAATAGGGGGATTCCATGTAGTAGACACTACAGATCATAAAACCATCTTTCAATTAGTTTGAAGTGTTTACAAAGACAAATTCAGAGCAATTAGATAGTAGAAGTACATAGTAACAGATTGATCAGTTGATAAGTAGTGTTTCCACATAGGTGTTATTTACACATGCATAAGATTATGGTTGTATTGCATGTATGTATTCAGGAAGGGATATCTTCAGTACAGGTCATTCCAAACATGCATAATCTAATTAGAAGATAGATCAAATCAATGGACATATTTGATTTAGTCTAATAAAAAGGAACATGTGATGATCAGTTGTAGTATATTTAGGTGAATCCTTCATAATAGTATAGTAACAAATGCATAAACATTGTGGACAATGGAGTAGTAGAGTTATGGACAATTTGTGACATATGTATAGAGATGGATTCATGATATGCTTAGTAGGTACAGAGAGCACGAGTTAGAAATGATGCATATAAGTGTATTTACAATTGGAATTAGTGGAATCAGTTGGAATTAGTTGGTCATAGAAAGGGAAATAGTGAAAGGAACAAAAAAACATGGAAAGAGAAACTGTCAGCAGAAGACACATCATCAGAAGGACATTGTTGAACAATATGGTCAAGTAAACATGACAAGTAAATGAAGAAATTAAATTTTGAATTCTTTTTATATGTCAGTGAAATTCAAGAGGAAGCACCAATGGAAAATAAACAACACTGGAAGAGAGAAAAGGAAACATATACATGTATCCCTACATTGATCTACATCTTACAAAAAAGAGGGAAGAAAAATCAACAGAGAAAGAAATCCAAAAAGGAAGATTAGTAGCATGCAGATAGGGGGAGTTACCTTTTGTCAAAGAAGGAAAGAAAGAACGTATGCATGAAGATAGGGGGAGAATCCCCAAGGATATATACCCTTTTCAATTGATGTCAAAGGGGGAGAGTGAGAAATATTGATGAGGAGCAATGGTCACATGGGGATAATGAGCATTGGAGCATCAATGTTTCCATCAATGTTGGTGTTCCCATCAATGCCAAAGGGGGAGATTGTTGGATAGTTGGTTGTCATTGATTTCAACCCTTAGAGATTGATGTCAACCATTGGAGAGGTCTATAGATGTTATATAGTTGATTTAAATTTGTATGATCGAGATTGATGGTGAGTTAGTATGTTGGGTACATTTGATGTAGTCTACATGTAGCCCCAGAGGTGTGTTTATGGGATCCAAAGTTGATTGAGGAATATGGACATGAAGGATAGTGAAATTGTAGGTAAGACTATCATGGATGGATAGTACACATTGTTCCATTTATGGTGATATGTGGAACGCCATGTGGTTCCTCATGGTTAGGGAGATATGGCCTTGTGAAGTTGGAAGTCCTGAAGAATGGTCAAGAAGCCCTAGTTGGTTACAAGTAAATGAATGAAAGGTAAAGTGGTTATAACAAGAAATATATAGAAGCCCTAAGATTAAGGGAAGAAGTTACCTAGAAAAGGTATAAATACCCCTCAAGGAGTCATTCACAAGTACACTCACACTCTTACATTGAATATCTATCTTGTGAATGTTATGGTCTAGTATTGTGATCTTTTCGCTAGTTTGCGATGGAGAATTATGAGGTAAAGGAGCAGGAGAAGTGAGAGATTTTTGAGATTCTAGAGGAGAGTGGGAAAATATGAGGAAAAACTAATTAGAGTCATCCTTGTGGGTTAGACACTAAGTGTCATGCGAGGCATCCCCACAGGTTTCCTAGAGGTCGTCATGCGAGGACACGCATGATAGAAGGTCTTCATTCTATGAGGATAAGACAAAAGTGAGGAGGATGTTGGTTCCAGGCTGCTAAGGACTATGGAAGAAGCTACATGTCAATGTTACATAGTATCAGGTCAGCGACATGATCATAGGTAAGTCTCAAGGGTTGGATGCTTGGTTATGGTATGGTACATGTTGATGATACATTATGGTATGGTACCTCTTGGTGATGTTATGGTACATTGATTATAATAATTATTTGTAACATCCCCACTATAATACCCATTTTAATTAATGCTTATGTAGACATAATGTGTGGCTACTGCCAAAGTCATGTAATATGCGAATTGTATTTCAGTGTTTTAATAATAAAATGTGATGCCAACTACTAAGGGGACATGGACAAGAGATGGGGGATGAATTAATCCACAAGAGGGGGGAGTGTCTAGGATATTGGCCAAGAGGGGTGCAAGGGGGAAATTAGTCATGTATATTAATTTAACCCATTTTCCTAAATTTTTTATTTGTATATGAACCTTCCCATTTCTGATTGAGTGTTGCCAAAGCCAATCATTGAATACATGTAAGAGGGTGGGTGGGAGTGGTCACATCCCAAAGTTATTGGGCACATGGGGGTTGAGTACAATCATCTTGGGGAAGAGTGTGAGTCAAGAAAGGCAAACCAAAGACAGGAAACATGTATGGGTGGGGACAATAATTTTTAGTTAGTCAATTTGTGCATTGGAAACAAGAGGGAGCAAGAAACAGAGCTTGAAGTTGCTGCAACCATGGAGGGAGAATTCTAGAGCAAGATGAAGTGTAATTGGAGTGAATTGGAGTTGGAAAAATGAAGATCTAGGTTGTCAGTCCTGAAGAGTGAACTCCTAGGTGATTTGCACTGAAACAATAAGTGTTTGTTGTTGGTTGCTGATAGTTTTCCTAGAAATAGTTTCCCTTGAGTTCCTAGCCAAGAGATTCCTAGTTGTATGTGCTAGAGAGGCCCTGATAACCGAATGGGATGAACGAGGGGCTGATATCAGTTAAGGGGTGCATTCCTTGGGTTGGAGAGGTTAATAGGAAGAGAGTTGGTGGAAAATCGGGATACCTGTAGGAAAATATCAGTTGATTTGAGAGTTTTATGAGTTGTGAGTGGACTGTGAGTGGATTATGAGAGGCCACCCTCTTTTGTGGATTTCTAGCCTAGCTTAGGGGTGACTGGATGTTGATATTTGGAACAATTATTCTATGGTTGGGTGGAACATCCATCCCAAGCAACTGGTTGCACAATTGTTGTGAAAAGATAAGTGTTTTAGCTTGCTGTTATGTTAAATTATGTGCTTAATTGTTGTGCATGAAATCTGTGTATTTGGAAGTGATTTATATGCTACTGTAAAGAGTTGTTTGGATGCATTTCATGTTGATTATTGGCATGTGGTGGATGCAGCTATTTTGTGCTTGTAGACAGTAGCCAAATATGTTTTAATTCGTAGTTGTAAGATACACGAAATCAACTAACTGAAAATGAATTAATTAGTTAGAATAATTTTCATTTTTAAGAGCATTATGTGCCGTAATGTCACTTAGATGGGATGGGGGACGTTACATTATGGTATTAGAGCTTCTGGTTCAAAAATTGGGCTTGTATGGGCTGAGATGACTGCAAATTCATGAAATTCATTGTTGTAGATTTTGTCTGTGACCAATTTGGGGGAAAACCAAATATTTTAGAGAGAAATCTGAGTTTTCATGACTTCAGACAGTTTGAGAGGGTTAATGGAGTAGAGATATGAATTTTTGGATCAAAATTCGACTTGGAATGGTAATTTTTTTTTTTTTTAATGGCCTCTTGTAGAGTTACAAGCAGTTTGGATAATTGACAGATGAGATCGTGTTTGATCTCATGATTGACGACCAAGATCCATCATGACAAATTTAAAATTCCTAAGCATTTGACCATTTGAAAGGTTGATGGGATTAATGACTAGGATTAAATCGAGGGTTGTGAAAGAGAGATAAGCCTTCTGGGCTTCAGGACTTTAGAGGTCCGATACTTCAGGATGTTGGAACTTTATAACATTGAAATCCCACTGAAGGAAAATTGCTGACACTGTTACCAAAGAGTTTGATCGGAAACTGGTAGTTTCCTATCCGTTGTCATGGGATTTGCTTTATAATTAAACCTTGACCAAATTTTCAGTTGTGAAGTAACACGAGCTGTATATCTAAGGATATTTGGAATCTTTCTTGACCATTGGATATATGCTATAGTCAAATTCAACGTTGACCCACTCCGGGAGTAAAAAGGTGTTCAACGACCAGAATCCTCGAATGTCGAAGTCACAAAGTAACATGAGATCTAAGGATCTTCGAAATCCTTCCTGACCATTGGATATACGCTACGTTCAAATTCAACATTGACCCACTCCATGAGTAAAAAGGTGTTAAACGACTAGAATCCCTGAATGCTGAAGTCGTGAAGTAACGCGGGTCATAGATCCAAGTATCCTTCTGGACCCTTCTTGATCGTTAGATCGAGCATAGTGGAAGGATAGAGTAAGAGGTACCATAAATCGACAACAAGTAGTCATCCTTGCTTTATGAACTATTCGGTTGGTAAACCTTTGAGACTTATTGGGTTAAGGACTGTAAGGGACACGAAGTCATGAAATCCTAGAGTGGTGAAATTTCACCAACTATCAGATCGAGGGGAGGAATTCATGAGCATTGGGAGTCGTTCATCTGAGGTTTTGTTGGGATTCTTCCTCAAGCATTCGAGCTACTAGTGGAAGGATAACATAAACACTTCGGTGAATTCTTACTTCGAGAAACATAAGGTACAAGGGTTAAGAATATCCTGAAGGCCAAAGGCCAGAAAATGTGGTGAGGAATTCCGAAACTCTAGGACTCTAGGAGATTTGACATGTTGTTGCACAGGCCAATCATCGAAGTATCAAAGGAAGAAGTATGTGGCGGGATTTCTAGAAATTTGAAACTTCGGAACTCCGGGACTCTGGGAGATTCAAAGATATAGGAGGATGTGTTAAGCACCGAAGCACCGAATTTTCCCATGTTGAAGTGTCCAACTCTGATTTGATGGGCCTGCATACTCTATGGTGAGGTGGCATACCTGGATGGTTCCACGTGGTATCGTGGGATTTGTCATGAGTTAATCATGGGAGCCCCCTTGGAAATTTTAAGCTATGTGTTAAGCACATATGAACCTTAGCCATCATATCCAAGGGTGGATAGAATATCCACCATAGATTCTATAGTGGAAATATGCGTTCGGACTTCAGAACTCCTGGGAAGTTTGTAGAACTATACAAGAATATCGAAGGGGCCAAAGGCCGGATATTTGAAAAGATCGGGAGATATTCCCTGCAACCCACAATGACATCATCGTCAAGGGATGATGACCCAGGTGATGACTGTGCCATGTTATATGTCATGAGAGAGGTGAAGCTACATGGATGCCACATGGTGAAGGGGATGGACATTGGCTAAAGACACCTCGAAAAACTTCAAAAGGCTATAACTTTTAAACTAGAGCTTGATTTTGGGTAAGACTTCAACCATTGGGAAGCTGTTTTGGGGAGGAATGCATCAAGCAAATCAAAATTTGAATTGGTGCAATATGTCCTTCATAAATTGATGACGAAATAACCTGTATTATATATGATGAAATGTTTTATGCTATGCATATTTCTAACAATAATTATTATATGAACATCTCTTGCAGAATTAGAGGTACAAAAAGAAACTTTAGTTCTTATATGAGGACTAGAGTCATGGAAGATGCTCAAGGATCTTAAAAACATGAGGAAGAGATCAAAGGTCTTCATGTCAACATGGGGAATGCTGAGATAGAGTCAAATGGAAGAAGAGATAGGAAAGATATTGTCACTATGAGAAGTCTGCAAAGGGAAGTGAAGATCTATAGGGTTGGTAATGAAAGGATTATGAAGGCTCAATAAGAGATACTTTAGAGCTTGAACATGTTGCATAAGAAAGTCAACAAGGATTCTGGCACCCAACAAGAAGATAGTGCTAGAAAAGTATCAACATCTAGATCCCATAGAAAAAGGGATGATCATGGAAATGATAGGCATTCAAGAAGTGTGAGTATATGCCATCATTCTCCAAGGTAGTCCACTAGAAGAACTCATGCAAGCTCAGGGCTAGGGAGAAACCCAAGTGTGTCTCCTATTCAGAGGAAAAAAAGAAGGCCTGAGGCAAACATCTTGCAAGGTGTACTCTGGAAAATCAAGCCACCTACTTTCAATGGTGAGCACAAAAAAGGAGAATAGGCAGAGGCCTGGCTGTTGGAAATGAAGAAATATTTCCAACTGTGTGATTACCCATCCCAGATAGAAGCTAGAATTTCCACCTACCACTTGCAAGGAAAGGCAACCATGTGGTGGGATCAACTTAAGAAAGACAAGAACCTCGATGAGAAAAGGATCTCATGGAGGTTGTTCAAAGGATATTTCCAAGAGAAATGTTTGTCCAAGAATTACTATGAGAATAAGATGAAATACTTCTTTGAACTCAAGTTGGGAACAATGACAATGGAGGAATATGAGAAGCGATTCTTTGAATTGTTGAAGTATGTTTAATTCATCAAGGATGAGAAGGTTAAAATACAAAGGTTTCTAAGTGGGTTACCCTCCTTCTGTAGTGAAAATATTCAGTATGATAACCCCAATACCTTGGAGGAAAACATAACGAGAGCAAGGAACCTTTATGAGCAAAGCAAAGGAAGGCCAGTGTTCCAAAAATCTTGGAATGAGAAGATGAAAGGGAAAAAGGATCAAAGGAAGAAATATTTTAGGAAACCTTTTTTCAGAAATAACTCCCAAGAAAATCAGCAAGGCCAGGCAACCCAAAATGAGCAAAAGAATGTAGATTCATTTGGGAAAAGTAGAAGGAAGCAACATGTTCAATGTTGGGGATGTGAGGGGAATCACTTATATAGGGAATTCTCTCACAAAGGAGAAATACTGAGGAATGTCCACAACATTCAGGAGGCTGAAACAATGGAAGAAATGGGAGGAAGCATGCCAAGGATTTATGCAGTCTTGGACAACAAGTAGGAAAAATATCAATCCCCCATGATCAAAGTGGAAGGTAATATTGATAAACAACCTATAGCAATTTTAATTGATTTTAGAGCTAGCCATAGTTACATAAATGGTACATTGTTGAAATATTTCACTTGCAAAGAAGTGAGCATAAGAAATCTTGGTTAGTTCAGTTAGCCACGAGGGATAAGAGAAAGATCAATGAGTTGGTTAAAGACTTTCAAATAGACATGAATGGACTCAACATGAAGGTAGATTTAAATATCATACCATTGGGTTCAACTGACTGTCTAATTAGCATGGATTGGTTGGAAAAACATCATGTTTTCCTAGATTGTTACCACAATACAATCACATGTCTTGATGAGGAAGGGAAGTAAGGCATAATTGAAGGCATTCCAAGAGTTGTAGCTGTTAGAGAGATTTAAACTATGCATTTGAAGAAGAGATTCAAAAAGGTATGTCAGATGCTCGTAGCCCATACGGAGGAGGCAACCAAGGATAAAGTGGCAAGCATTGAAGACCATCCAGTCTTGAGGAATTTTAAAGATTTTGTTAGAGAAATTTCAGGATTTCCACCCAAGAGAGACATTGATTTCTCTATTGATTTAGTGTGAGGAGCTCCCCCAATGTCTAAGAAACCATACATAATCGGTACACCAGAATTAAAGGAGTTACATATGTAGCTTGAAGAGTTGTTAAAAAGGGGGTATATACACCAAATTGTGTCACCTTGGGGAGCCCCAGTTCTTTTTTTTTGAAGAAGGATGGACCTTAAGGCTGTGTATTGATTTCATGAAACTTAATAAGGTTACCATAAAGAATAAGCATCCTTTTCCCAGAATTGATGATTTGTTTGATCAGCTGAAAGGTGCAAGAATATTTTAAAAGATTGACTTGAGATCAGGATATCATCAAGTAAGGATAAAGGAAGAAGACATCAATAGGACAACATTCATAACAAGATATGGGCATTATGAATTCATGGTAGTGCCATTTGGGCTATAAAATGCCCCAACAAATTTTATGTGTCTGATGAATGGAGTGTTCAGGGAATACCTGGACAAGTTTGTGATTATGTTCTTAGATGATATACTCGTCTATTCTAAATCATAAGAGGAACATGAACAACATTTAAGAATGGTGTTGCAATTTTTAAGAGAGCACAAATTATATGATAACCTAAGTAAGTGCATCTTTTATCAAAAGAAGATTCACCACTTGGGGCATATAATATCAAAACTAGGGATAAAAGTTGATCCTGAGAAGATAGAGGACATTAGAGGATGGACAACGCCAAAGAATGTAACAGAGGTTAGATCATTCATGGTCTTTCCGGTTATTACCAAAGATTCATAAAAGGGTTCTCAAAGATTGTAAGTCTAATCACTTCTTTGCAAAAGAAGGGAGCGAAGTTCAAATGGACTTCCAAGTGTGAAGAGATTTTTCAATAGTTGAAGGGAATATTGACAAGTGCATCAATATTGAATATTACATATCCAAACTAATATTTTTTTGTGTGCACCGATGCATGAAAGGAAGGACTTGGTGGAGTTCTTAATCAAAGGGACCATGTGGTATGCTATGAGTCTAGAAAATTAAAAGAGCATGAGAGTAATCACGCTACACATGACTTGGAGTTAGCAACGATTGTACATGCATTAAAAATGTGGAGGCATTACCTTATGGCTAAGAAATTCGAGTTAAGGATAGACCACTATGGTATGAATCATTTGTTTGGACAACCAACACTAAATGCTAGGAAAACTAGATGGCTGGAATTTCTGAGTGAATATGAATTTGAAATTAAGCACATAAAGGGAAAGGAAAATCAAGTGGCTAATGCACTCAACAGGAGAGCTCATGAAGTGCATATTGTAGCCATCAACATATACATGACAAATTTGAAAGAAAAAAATGTTGTAGTGAAAAATTCAGATAATAATTATTTAAAAATAAAAGAGACATTATAGCAAGGTAATTTTCAGAAGAAATTTAATTATTATGAGTTGAAAGAAGATGGAATTCTCATGTACAAAGTTAGGGTGTATGTGCCGAATTCCAGGGACTTGAAAATTGAAGTGCTGAAGGAGATTCATGATTTTTCATATGTCGGGCACCTAGGATATCATAAAACAATTGCAACAGTAAGAAGATAATATTTTTTTCCAGGAATGAAGAAATAAGTGGCTAATTACATAGCCATATGTCTAGAATTCCAAAAGGAAAAGACATAACATAGATGCCCAACATGTTTACTACAACCATTGCCCATTCCAGAATGGAAGTGGGAAGCAGTTACAATTGATTTTATTACTATGCTTCCCATAACAACGAAGCAACATGATTCCATCATGGTGGTGGTGGATAAATGGAATAAAGAAACACATTTAATTCCAGTAAAAACTACACACAAGACAACAAATATTGCAGAAATTTATATGAGAGAAGTTGCTAGGCTACATGGAGTGCCTAAGTCAATAGTTTGAGACAAAGATCCAAAGTTTACTTCGAATTTTTGGAAGGGTTTGCTCAAGGGCTTTGGGACAAATTTAAATCTTAGTACAACATATCATCTAGAGTAGATGGGAAAATAGAAAGGACTAAGAGGATAATTGAGGACATGCTTAGAATGTATGTGATGGATCAACCATAAAAGTGGGAAGATTATATTCATTTAGTTGATTTTTCCTACAAAAATGGGTATCATGCCTCATTGAAAATGGGTCCATTTAAGGCATTGTATGGCAGAAAATGTAACACAGAAGTGAGTTGTGATAATCTAGCAGAGAGAGAAGTTGTTGGGCCAGAATTATTAAAATAAATGGAAGATCAGATGGAAAAGATAAAGGAGAATTTGAAGGCTTCCCAGGATAGGCAGAAAAGTTATGCAAACAGGAGCAATTTTTTCAGAGATTTTAAAGTGGGAAAGCATGTTTTTTTGAAAGTGAAGGGAAAGAGAAGTTCACTAAGATTAGGAAGCTACCCGAAATTGGAAGAAAGATATTGTGGGCCTTTTGAAATATTAGAAAAGATAGGGATAGTTGCATACATGTTATCTTTTCCTACATCCATGAGAGTGCTTAATGTATTTCATGTGTCATTGTTAAAGAAATATGTGTCTGATCCTAACGACATAATTGAGTGGAATGTGATCTAGGTGGAGCACAAAGGGGATTTTCGGGTGGAACCAATACACATCCTGGATTGGAAAGTCAAAGTGCTCATGAATAAGTATATAGGGATGGTAAAGGTTCAATGGTCTTGGTATGTTCTTAAAGATTCTACATGGGAGAATGAGGAAAACATGCATGAATATAAAATTTTTGAAAAATAATGCCAGACTCCATTTTGAGTAGCTGAAATTATGAAACCACATCTCAGAGTCCTGGGCAATTGTGTTGGGGACCTAATAAAAGAATGGCCCATTACTTGGGTTATCCTTGATAAATGGATGGTACATCCATTGGGTTATCCTTGATAAATGGATGGTACATCCATTGGGTTATCCTTGATAAATGAATGGTTCCTTCCTTGGGTTGACGAGTTGAGAGGAACATGATATTTTGGTTGGAGCTGCTGCTAGAGTTGTTAAAATTGCAATTTTTTTTTTCTAAGTATCATGATGTAATTTGCATATAT
>ML798055.1:87431-129434 GCA_009831015.1 Picea engelmannii | reverse complement strand
AAAATTGTAGGGGAAGGGGAATGTAACATCCCCATTATAATACCCATTTTAATTAATTCTTATGTAGACATAATGTGTGGCTACTGCCAAAGTGATGTAATATGTGAATTGTATTTCAATGTTTTAATAATAAAATGTGATTACGGCTACTATGGGGACATGGAAGATAGATGGGGGATGAATTAATCCACAAGAGGGGGGAGTATCTAGGGTAATGGCCAAGAGGGGTCCAAGGGGGAAATTACCCATGTATATTAATTTAACCCATTTTCCTAAATTTTCTATTTGTATATTAAACTTCCCATTTATGACTTAGTGTTCCCAAAGACAATCATTGAATACATGTAAGAGGGTGGGTGTGAGTGGTCACATACCAAAGTTAATGGGCACATGGGGGTTGATTAAAATCATCTTGGGGAAGAGTGTTAGTAAAGAAAGACAATCCAAAGAGAGGAAATTTGTATGTGTGGGGACAATAATTTTTAGTTAGTCAATTTGTGCATGGGAAGCAAGAGGGAGCAAGAAACAAAGATTGAAGTTGTTGCAACCATGGAGGGTGAATTCTAGAGAAATATGGAGCGTAATTGGAGCTAGAAAACTAAAGATCCAGGTTGTCAGGCCTAAAGAGTGAACTCCTGGGTGAGTTTCATTGAGACAACACGTGTTTGTTGTTGGTTGTTGATAGTTTTCGTAGAAACAATTTCCCTTGATTTCCCAGCTGAGATATTCCTAGTTGTCTATGCCATAAAGACCCTGATAAATGAATGGGATGCTCGATGGACTTAGATTAGTGAAGGGGTACATTCCTTGGGTTAGACAGGTCAAGAGGAAGAGAGCTGGTGGAAAATCAGGATAGTTGTAGGAAAATATCAGTTGGGTTGAGATTTTTATGAGCTATGAGTGGACTATGAGAGACCACCCTCTTTTGTGGATTGCTAGCCTCAGATTGAGGGTGACTGGCTGTTGAGATTTGGAACGGTTAGTCTATGGCTGGATGGAACCTCTGTCCCAAGAAACTGGTTGCACAATTGTTGTGAAAAGATAAGTGTTTTATTTTTTTGTTATGTTAAATTATGTGTTTAATTGTTGTGCATGAACTCTGTGTATTTGGAAGTAATTTATATGTTGTTGTAATGAGTTGTTTAGCTGCATTTTATGTTGATTATTAACATGTGGTAGATGCATCTATTTTGTGGTTGTAGACAATAGCTAAATCTGTTTTAATTTGTAGCAACAAGTTACAGGAAATCAACTAACTGTAAATGAATTTACTAGTTATCATAATTTTCATTTTTAAGAGTATTTCGTGCCATAATGTCATTCAGATGGGCTGAGGGACGTTACATTATTGGATATCATGGAATCTAGTTTGGTTACATGTTATGGTGCATAGTTTAGGCTTGGTATATTGTGTTATGAGGTTGTATATTGGTGATATTTAGGATCATGGTTGAGGCATGTGTTTGTGGGCTTTGGTATATGACTTGAGGCACATCATTGGATGCATGGTACATGTTGGTTGAGGTATACTTGTTTATATGCATTGCTGGTACATTTATTGGTTTATTGGCTTGGTACATGGTATGATACAAGTGTTGATGTACATGGTTGGCACATAATATGGTGCAGGTGTTGATGGTTGATGTACACAGTTGAGGTGCATGGTTTACACATGGTATGGTATATGTGGTGATGATACATGTTTGTTGCATGGTTGATGCACTTGTTATGGTATAGGTTGAGGTACAGGTTTGGTGCATGGTTGATGCACTTGTTATGGTACAGGGTTGATCGTATAGGTTGAGGTACAAGTTGATGCATGGTTGATGCATGTTACATGTTGATACTTGGTTGAGACACATATCTTGTGATGGTATGTGGTGATCTTGGTACATCCTTGGTAGAGGCATGTGTTGGTGATTTTGAGCATATGGTTTGAAATATGCTATTGGTGATCCTGAAATGAGTTGCATGCAGATGAGAGTGGATCTGATTTCATGGATGAGACAATTATTGGTTAGACAAGTTGTTGTGATAGTGGTTGATGTGACAGTGATAATGGTAGTGATTGTGGTAGTGACAATTGGTCTACACTTATATTTCAAGGAAGTTGGATGGGAAAAGGAAAGGGGGTTGTAGCCTCCTTCCGATTAGATACAGAGAATCAGGGAGTTGGATCTTCCTTCAGGTTGGGTCTTGAGAACTAGGTGGTTATAGCCACCTTTTGTTTGGATCTGGAGAACCCAGGGGGTTGTATCCTCCTTCTGGTTGGATCTAGATAATTCATGGAGTTGTAGTTTCCTTTAGGTTGGATCCTGTAAATAGGGGATTGTAGCATCCATCCATTTGAAACTGAAGAATTGGGAAGTTGGTTCTTGTTACACCTCAAAATTGCTCACTTCGATAGTGTCGTCGTTACGAGTGTTGTAAGTGTCACATCTTGTCCGCAAGTGTCGCATCTTGACTATAAGTGTTGCAAGTGTAAAAAACATCATACTTCCATTTTGCAATGTCGTGCCTCTAACGACATCATGAAGACACTTAAGACACCTCAAAGGTAGTTTGGAAGAAGAAAAATCACTTGGCAAGAAGTACAAGCCCTTTGCCATTGGAAAAACCACTCAAAAAATGAATATTGGAGAGGAGCGCTCCCCTACCCACTGTCAGGGAGTACTGGCACTCCCTGAGCCTCTTTGGGGGAGTTCTTGAGCACCCAGTCCACCCTAAAAAGAACATGGATATTAAGGTAGAGGTTGAAAAGTTATTAAAATCTAACTTCATTTATCCTATCCCCTTGACATAATGGGTTTCCAATATCATTTCGGTTACTAAGAAACAAGGGACCATTCGCGTCTGTGTTGATTATAGGGATCTTAACAAGGCTTATCGAAAATACAACTACCCAACACCCTTTATTGACCAGATTATTGATAATTGCGTTGGTAGCGTAATTTTATCTTTTATGGATGGTTTCTCAGGATATAACCAGATTGACATCTTACCCGCTGATCAACATAAGATAACCTTCATCTGCCCATGGGGAACTTTCGTGTATCGGAAGCTACCATTTGGCCTTAAAAATGCTGGGGCTACGTTCGAGCGAGCCATGTCCTACGCTTTCCATGATATCAAACATATTGTGGAACCTTACCTCGATGACTTACTCGCCCACTCATCCAGTCGATCCGACCATTTCGGTCATCTATGGGCTATCTTTCTTCGATGTTGGTTCTACTGCATTCGTCTGAACCCACATAAGTGTATTTTTGTTGTCTAATGTGGTCATCTTCTCGGCTTTGTTGTCTCCAAGGATGGTATTCGGGTGGATCCCTTAAAAATTCGAGCTATTATAGCTTTATCCCCACCTACCAATCTACGACAACTCCAAAGTTTGCAGGGGAAAGAAAATTTTCTTCACCGATTTATTTGTAACTACATTGAGATCACTAAAGGCTTCATGCGATTTTTGCAGAAATACGCCCCTTTCATCTGGGATGACACCGCTCAATGATTGTTTGATGCTCTCAAGCACGCACTGACTAACACTCCTTTGTTACATCCTCCGAACTATACAAAGGATTATATCCTTTACTTAGCGACCTCTGTTTCCACTATCACCATGGTGTTAGTTCAAGAGGACTCTTCCAGTGAAGAACATGTGATTTATTACATGAGTAAAAGTCTATCTGGACCTGAACTTCGTTACTCACATGTTGAGAAGTTGGCTCTGGCAACCATCATTGTCGTCCATAGATTTCGTCACTACATTCTGTTACAAACCACCATGGTTATCGCAGATTCAAACCCAATGTATCACATCCTGACACGTCAGGTGCTTGGGGGAAAATACTCCAAATGGATCGTCATCCTTCAAGAATTCGATCTTGAATTTGCCAAATCCAAATCTAAAAAGTCCCTAGTGTTCACAGAACTCATTTGTGATTTTCCTCGTGCTGATGAAGAAACTGAGTCTAGAGATTCTCTTCCTGACGAATCTTTATTCCTCATTAACATTTCTGATCCCTAGTATGGAGACATCATTCTCTATTTCCAGACACAACGTTTTCAGCCAGATATCTCTCGCAAAGAACACTGCCATATTCACCACCACTCTCGTCCTTATCTTATTATCAGCGACTCTTTATATCATCGTGGCATTGATACCATCCTGTGGTGATGTCTCAGTCATGAAGAGGCTAAATGTGTCCTTAATGAATGTCACCTTGGAGCCTGTGGCGGTCACCTTTCTGGGATGGCTACAACCCAATTTTTTTTACGTGCCAGATACTTTTGGCCCTCCATCTTCAAGGATTGTATAGAGGCCATCAAAAGGTGCCCACCCTTCCAAGTTTTTCAAAACAAGGCACACACCCACCCTGCTCCGCTGCATCCCATTATTTCCATCATCCCCTTTGCAAAATGGGGCATTGATTTCATGCAGTGTAAGCCTACCTTAGCTGGGGGGCACAGTTATATAATCGTCGCCATTGATTACTTTACAAAATGGGCTGAGGCTATGCCTACCTTTCTAAATGATGGTCATACTGCAACCCTTTTATTTTTTAATCCTCATCACCTCTTCTCATTCCCAAGGCACTTCAATTGCTACCCCTACTTTTACAAATTTTCACTCTACAGCTCCACATTTTTCGCACGATCTTGCTGTTACATCTTTGCACTAGAGAATGCAGACCCTTGCCATCTAAATACAGTTGAATGGAGGGAAACCACCATATAACAAACCTTTCCTTCCTGGAGGAACACCATTCTATGGTGGGCCTACCCTTTCTGGGGGACAACCCCCTTTTCATGCTCCTCCTGGAGGGAAACCTCCCTTTGCCATTCATACCTCGGTTGTTAATCCATCGCTGGCAGGGGGGAAACCTTCGTTTGCTGGAACCCTTCCCAATCTTGGGGAGTATCTTCAGGAGGTACTTTTACCCAACCTCAGGTTGGGGGGAACTCATATCATAACCCACAAGGAGGAGTATCAAATCCTGTTCCTTCCGGAACATCTTATGGACAACCTTATCCAGGCAGCATCCCAAACACCACCTGGAGTCCTAGGGACAAAAACCTTATCCTCCTCACGGGTCTAATGTATATCTACTTCTGAGATATACTCCTTACCATCCTCAAGGGAAAAATGTTTATCCTCCTTATGGGTAAGCAAATCAACCAACTTATAATTCTCAGAACCCCCCGGGTTATGCAAATGTTTCTCAGCCATCATCAAATCCTTCTTATCCTGGCCAACAACAACCGTATGTAGGAGGACCTACTGGTTACACCTATCCACCTAAACTAGTTTATGGTCCTACTGGTGTTCCTATGCCACACCAATATCATCCGCAAATTAACCGACAACTACCTTTCCTTGTGACTCTGGATCTCCCAGACTTGTCTCGGTTAACTAATGATCCTATTTTTCATTCACCAGTTTGGCCAGTTATTCCAGCTAAACTTCCTTCTGATATTCTAAAATTTGACGAAAAATCTGGCGAAGATCCAAATAACCATGTGATGAATTTCCATTTGTGGTGTTCATCAAACTCCCTCATGGATGATTCTATACGTTTGCGTCTTTTCCAATGAACACTTACTGGCTCTGCAAAAAAGTGGTATATTGAACTACCATGTGCTTCTTTTCATGATTTCAATTCCCTTGCCATGTCTTTCCTCACGCACTTTCAACTACCTATTCGCTACGAGACAGGTACTGAACTCTTGACCTCCCTTCGTCAAATTGACTCCGTGCATATATCTGACCATATTCATGAGTGGAGACGATGATGAAGGATGATCAAGGTAATCATTCCTGACATATTATTGGCAGAATGGTTTAATAAATCACTTTTACCCCCGATCACTCGCGATGTCGCTATGGGTGGCGAGGTCACCGAGGAAGAAGCCATTTCTCAGGCTCAATACTTAGATTTGGTTTATTCCCAATCTAGTACTTTGTATGATTTTCTTCTGAATGTTTCTCGAGCTAATACCAATCCATCCAAGTTGTCATCCTCATCTCATGCAGACGGTGTTATCGATTCCGTAAAAAATCAATCTACTTCCCAATCGACCACACTCTCCTCTACCTCCCCCCAAACGCAAATCTCTGAGGTGAATGCAGTTCAATCTGCCCCTTCACAACAATCTGGAGGTAAGAAGAAGACAAAGAATAAATCAAAAAATACTAATGACAATGAACAACCAAAAAAACAATCTCAAACACCTGCTACCGAAAAGCAACCACAACGGAAACTAAAATTCCCATGTATCAATTTTGGTGATGATCACTACACTTGAGACTGCCCACATCGCAATGAAGTGGCCAAAATTTTCTAGGGGAATTCACAACCCACTGTTCTTACTCAGCCTTTTCCACAACAACAATCCATGGTTGCTCAAACCCCCTCTCCTGGGGGCAGTTCTAGCCATCCTCATGATGAGGCCTCGACGAGTGCACATATTTATATGTTTGATGGGATTAATTTGAACACTCTCTCTAAGACATATGACACACCAGGTAACCCTGACAAAGGAAAGGACACTAACGGTACCAATACTTTACTAGATCCATCACCATCCTCCGTTAGTCGTCCATTGGTTAATCCTCCGTCTGGACCACTTCAGATTGAGAAAACTATGTTCAACTCTATCTTATGCCCTCCTAAGAGCACTATTCACAAAGCTACCTTTAATCCTAGTTCATGTGCCGCCCAGAACTAAAACATTATTGAAGATTTGGCTCAAGCACCGTGTCCTATGTACGCGTTAGAAGTTCTACAGAATTGCCCCAGTCAACATAGAACGCTCTTGGCCTCTATTGGCGTTGTTGATCTTGAGTCGTCCAACCATATCATGTTTAACCTAGAAAATTATGCGTCTCGACTCTCCCACCAACTTGCTTTCCAAGTTCATGTTGTTTTTCATAATCAACAAATCCACCGAACTATTTTGGATGAGGGAGCCTCAACTTGTGTCATGTCTTTAGCATGTTGGAAAGGTTTAAAATCACCCACACTTAACAAATCCCCAATGATGTTACACACCTTTGATGGGTGAGGTTTTCATCCCCATGGGCTTTTACAGTCCTTGCCCATCCAATTGGGTGGAAAAACTATCACTATTGATGCCGAGGTAGTCAATGCTCCCCTCAATTACAACTTGTTACTTGGAAGAAGTTGGTTTTATGCTATGACTGTCGTTTCCTCGTCAGTCTTTTGATGTGTACAATTTTCTCATCAGGGAAAAATTGTCACTGTTGATCAATTAGATTTTTTTACGATCGATGCTCGTGCTCCTGCAACCAACAACATTCCTTTCTTGGGAGACCACAAGCTCACATATGAAAGAATTGGTGTTTGTTTACTGAAATATTCTAGCCTCATGGGTACCTTCCCTACACCACTTCCATCGACTACACATCATATGACCATCGCCAATATGATTTCGACCACGGCTTATCAATCTTTGGAATCATTTGACCCCTGGATTGTACCTAGTCCTTTGGAATTCAATGCACTAGGTGACACGGTGCCACTTAGTTAAGCCGAAACCTCATACATTTCTATCCAATATGCTTCTCCCTCGTCGGATGACCAATATCTATTGGCATCCGACAGTTCCTCGATGCCATCACGGTTAAGTTCCTTGCCGTCAGCGATCGACTACATTTCCCAAATTTTTCCCTCAGATGAATCTATTATGGAAATGTTGAGAATTGATGAGCTACCTCAGGATGATAACCATCATCGATCCTCTTTTCTCCCCCCTCGTGAAGAAATTAGGGTAGATATACACTCTATATCCCCTCCTGCTGTCGATTTTCCATCGTCTCCCATGCCTTCAACCTCCGAAAACTTGGATCCGGTCATTGACATGGTGATCTCTTTGGTATGGCTATTAGAGCTTGATCTCCTTACCCCTGTCATGACCCTCGACATGTGTTCCTTCCAGAGTGATTTTCTTCCATCCAGTGAAGATATCTTGGAAGCCATGACCAGGTTTTGTCCCTTGACATGGTGTTCTTCCAGAGCGTTATTTTCTTGGAAGCCATGATCAAGAAGAGTCCACGAGCATAGTTTTTCTCTCTGTGGAAAGCTCATTAAAAAATGAAACAGAGGTCATGAGCACAGTTTATCTTCTTTGTGGCAAGCTCGTTAAAAAATGAAATAGAAGCTTTGAGCATATTTTTCCTCTCTGTGGCAAGCTCGTTAAAAAATGAAACAACAATCTGGGGATTGAACCTAGAGACTTGAGCATAGTTTTCCTCTCTGTAGAAAGATCGTTTAAAAATGAAACAACAATCTGGGGATTAAACCCAGAGACCTAAGCGTAGTTCTTTTTCTGTGTCAAGCTCGTTAAAAAATGAAATAGTCACCTCTCTTGAACCTTCATTTCATCCACCCTTATCATTTTTCTCCATCTAGTAGAGAAATTGGTGACAACCTCAACATCGGTGAATGAAATGAAGCTTTGAGGGCATGTCTCAAGTCTTTGATGATCATTCTGGAGTTAAGCCACTAGCTTTCAAGATGGGGGCATACTGAGCTTAGTCTTTGTTCTTTCTTGTGCTCGTAAATACATGAGAATGCATTCAGGTAAACTTTTATCTCTTTTTTGGACCTGCATGGATATACAAAAAAGGAACCCCCTGGAGTCGTCTTTGAGCTCTTTTCAGACTCTCTAAACATGAAAAGATTGTCGAGTGATCTTGCTTCCTTTCCCACTCGTTAAAAGGTTTGAAAGGGCGTATTTCGAGTGATAATTTATCTATTTTTCGGCCTCATAAGACTAATTTTACGAAAAAGGACCAACATTGGAGTCGTCTTTAAGTTGTTTTTAGATTCTGTAAAATTGAAAAACCACCGAGTTTACCTTCTCTGGACTCGTTAAACAATCATACATTGAAGGGCCCATATGGGACTGAACTCTTACTTCTTCTAGTTCGTTAAATAAAGGAAGAGGGACTTACTGAATGTGAGTCATATCGAGCATGTGTTACCCTCCTCAAGCTCGTTAAATTAAAAAGAGGTACTCATCTATCTGGATGCGGGAAAAATTGAAGGAAGCAAGCCAAGCAGTTTTTGAGAACACTACCAATAACTCTTACGGTCTCCCTTGAACACGACACTTTGTCTTTGCATGCATTTTAATCCATTGAACCTGTGCACTGAGCCAATCCTTTGAGTTTCTTTTACTCCTTTGGGTCACCTGATGAAAGTCACAGCATCCACTACATTATCAAGTTTTGGTTCATGTCATGTTTTTGCTGATGTGCCTCAGTGTTCAAGGGAAGTATCTGCCTCGAGAGTCAGCCATCACAAATATCATGTTTTAATACCTGTGTCAGTCCATATTCATTCGATATACCAAGTACATCTCTGTGTCAGTTTCATGTCGTTGATGAGGGATACATCAAGGCCCTCTTTCAAAGATTCTATTCCTATCAACTTTAGCACATTATCCAGGAACTAGACTTAGAAACCAGTTAGTACCTTGGGACCTGGATGCCTCAATGGTAGGCCTCCTCGTGTCGAACAGTGGGTTTACATCATTGACCTATGATCAGATGATTCTACGTATGTTCAACTTAAACGCATTCATTCACATTCGTTGGAATGTATTGGAGTACCTTGGGAATCATTGACATCAATGGTGATCTCCCTCGTGCTTGTTAACGGTTTACATCATTGATCGGTAATCAAGTGGTTTCTGCCATGTTCGACATCAGGACATCTATTCACATGGTTAGATTTGTACTACATCAGGATCGATAAGAAGACCTTGGGTTGAGTCATCACTCTTATGTATACTTTTCCCAGGTTGCGAAGGAGTTATTTTGAACTATGACACATATACTGTTACATAGATCCACTTTGTATTGGTCGTGGCTATGTCTTGTCGTCTCGTAGATCCACTGTGTATTCTTCATGGCTATGATAATTTCAGGTCATGGGAGTATATATCCACATTGTATCTTTGGTGGCTATACCATTTTGTCAATATAATTATGGATCCACAGTGTATTTTATGGCGGCCATACCTAAAAAGTCTTTATCACTCAAGCATAGGTATGCCTGCCTTGGGTTTTGAAACATGTCATAATATTTGTTTGATGGTTGTGTGTAGATTTTTCTAGTTTCTTTGCATCCATACCCTTGCTCAAAAAAGTCTACAAAGTACTTCAGTCATCATCATCTTCTAACTTCATACTTTGGGGGGAAATCTATTACACCTCAAAATTACTCACTTTGATAGTGTTGCAAGTGTCGTTGTTACGAGTGTTGTAAGTGTCGCATCTTGTCCGTAAGTGTCGCATCTTGACTATAAGTGTTGCAAGTGTCAAAAACATCATACTGCCATCTTGCATATGTTGTTCCTCTAACGACATCATGAAGACACTTAAGACACCTCAAAGGTGGTTTGGAAGAAGAAAAATCACTTGGCAAGAAGTACAAGTCCTTTGCCATTGGAAAAACCACTCAAAAAATGAATTTTGGAGAGGAGCGCTCCCCTACCCACTGTCAGGGAGTGATGGATAACCCTGAGCTTCTTTAGGGGAGTTCTTGAGCACCCTGTGCACCCTTATGGGGAAGCGCTACCCTCTTTTTAGCAAATTCTGGGTTTATTGAGGCAAATAAGGGAAGAATCTCTCAATTCCTGAAGGTAGTTGGATTCAAATAGATGGTCAAGGAATGATCTTAGGGGAGATCCTCAACTAAATGAGAGGAATCCTCAACTTATCCCAAATATCTCTCAAGTGGTTGGACCTCTCCAAGGTTATATAAGGAGGCCTTCTCATGGTGAAAGACACAATGGAGAATTGAGATTGATACCAAACTTATGATCCTGTAAGTGGTATTGGAGAATGACAATTGAGAATTACATCAAACTTATGATCTCATGTGTAATATGTCATCAAAGAAATCAATGGATATTGATTGAGAAAAGGGGTTGGACAAGGAGAACTGGAGGAAGCTGCTGCACCTTCATCCAAAGGATTGTAAGTACTTTTACTTGTTCTCATTAATAATCAATGCTTGGCCTGTTTCTTTCAAACTTGTGTTTGTTCCATATGAGTTTGTCTGCAGTAGATGGATCTATGATTGAGCTAATCTTAGTAGAGTAGGAAGTCCATTGTATCTTTGTTTGTCTTACAGGATCTATCAGGGAGCTCAGGATCGAATCTCAGCCACAACTTTGCAAGGACAAACGTCGTTCATAAGGTACATATCTTTCTCTTTCTCTTTCATTCATTAGTTTGATTAGATACAAAAGGAAGTCAGTGTCCATGTTAAGAACTTTCTGTCTTGGCCTTTGGAGTATAGATACCAAGAGGGAATCCACTTGTCCACAGGGGGATTCATCTACAACAGTGCTTCCTATGAATAAATTCTTGATATATATAAGAAAGCATTCCATGGTTTTCTCCCATTTGGGTTTTGACGTAAATATTGGTGTATTTTGTTCTTGATGTGATGTTGATGTGATGATGCTTATGATTAAATGATTATGATATATATATTGAATGAAATCATAGATGATACATTGATGATAAACTGTTTAAGATTGTCGATAAAGTGAAATAATATATATTGTGGTTAAAAGTGGTATAAAGTGCTCATACCTATTCACCCCCCCCCCTCTAAGTATTCCAATGGGTGATCTAGTTATAACTCTGAAATCTTGAGACAATAGATGATGCACCAGATGTTGCTTGAGGAAACAAGTAGTGAATATATCCTTGATAAAAATGAGATTGAAAATAATAAGATGGTTTTCTTTGATGATAATGGAAGGTTTGAAGTCCTGGTCATGAAATATACCATGAGGATGGATGTCCAATTAATTAAATATGAAAAGGGTAAACTATTATGTTGAGATAAATTGGATACCTACAACAGTGCAAGGAGGGAATGCCAAACCCATTTGTGCATCCTCAAGGTTTCCATCACTAATGCTTGCATCTAATGCTCCAAATACATCTCCAGTTGGTGTACAAAATAAGATCTGATATACCTTGTACTGTTACTTGTATCTGAAAAAATTGGTGGCTATAAGTGTAGCTTGTCGAAATACTGTCATTGAAATATCAGTGTTGTGGATAAACCCATTATTAATATAGTTTAAGAGAAGTGTCTGAAATTCAAGATAAGATGAAGATAAGTTGAAGTACTATACACTTTCTTACTATTGTTTGAATTATGCACAGACTTCATATGGGTAGATAGATTTTAAGACAATTTTTGTTAGAGCTAGTGCAGACAGAGGTATTCTGAAAGTGTTCTAGCATCTTAATTTTACAAAAGTGTGATCAATGTTCACTGAGTAAATTGCATAGGGATAAATTGTAGATCGATCCAACTTTTGTGTAGATTACCTGGAGAAATAATACGGTGAATATTGTGTTTTAAAGACATATTTATATATGTGAGGTGATGGACTAATAAAATATGGCCAATCGACTTGTATAAATAGTGCAAGAAACATATATTTAAGACTTGTAAAGAGGGATAACCTGTAAAATAAGTTAGGGATGACTTGTGTTCTTTAAAATTTGTTGGAGTCAACCACATTTCAATCAATTAAAATTTCCTTTGGAAAAATACATGTTGGAGCCGACCCATATATGGTTTAAGAGATGGTTTAAATTTTTAATGATGCCGAGACGACCTGCCAAAAATATGGTTAGACCTATCCATGCTAAATGTTATTGTTGATGATTTGGGGGAAGCGTTGGTGACTAAGGATGAGATTAGAGCATTATAAGGGCCTTTGGAGGATGAAAACTGCATCAACACCCCTGTTTATGGAGGAGGGGTCCACTTTTGAGGGTTTTGGTCCCTAAATTTTGGCACAAATGGCTTAAGAAGCCCAAATTTTGAATTGTTTAGATTATTTTAATTATTGAAGAGGGTTTTACCCCCTCCTTAGACTATATTAGTGGAAATTAGCTTAAAGAATTATTATTTGAATGTAAGAGGAACTTGATCCTTTCCCTTATAAATAGAGCGACACTTCACTCATTTTTATCATCACTTTTTGAGGGATTTTCTTTAGGAGGTTTGAAATTTTCTTGGAACATTTGTCTTGGATTGGTGTTTTGGAGGAATAAGGTTTGTCTTTGGAGAATTGGAGCAAATTTATTTTTATTGTGGTTTCCCTTGGAAAAGTTGTGGATGATCTTTGGTAAAATAAGGTTTTTTCATATAACTTCTTGGATATTACAAGTATATTTCTACAAGTACTTGCCTTCATTCAAAGAAATTTGATTCTCAAACCATAGGAGGAGTACAAAGGCATACACCCTCCACTAAATCTCGTCCTTTTTGTCTTAGAAATCCTTAAAATTATTGCTTCAAGGAGTAGAAGGGCCAACACCCTTTTCACAAAGGTTTGGCTAGGGTTTTGTTCCAGGAAATAAAAGGGATTACAACCCTAGAAATTTTAAACCCTAGTCTCATCACTTCAAACTTCTACATAGCTCCCTTTTTTTAGGTATTTCCTTGACTAGGGTTTTTTTCCAGGAAGTAAAAGAGCTTACACCCCTGGAAATTTTAAACCATAGTATTGTAAGTATCAACTCATTTTATGACTCCATTTCTCAATGAAAATACACTAGTCTCAGATATCCTATATTGTTTGTGAAAAAATCTCAACCTACAACAATTGTGACCTACAACTAGCTACCTTGAAGCGAAGGAGAGATCGATGAGGTGACAGTGGCCTTTCCTTCTTAGTTTCACAAGATTTTCACTTGAGGATTGGGACTTTGGATCTGCAAGTGCAATTTTGTGTGATAATAGGTCTTATATAGGGACGTTCCATGCCTCCTTTCCTTTTTATTTTAGTAGATGAAGGTTTAATTATGGTTGTGAATGAGTATAAAATAGGAGGAGTTGTAAAAGGAAATAAAGTTGGTAGAAATCTAACACTATCTCATTTACTGTTTGCAGAGATCTTTGATCTATGTTGTTGAGCTACTAGAATGGAAGTGAACACCCATATATCTTAAATCATGGTTAGTGGACTATCGGAGGAATAGGGAGGGATTCTATCCCATATTTTACCCTTTATTGTATCTCCTTTTGATAACGGGGTAAAGTATTTGTGGTTCATGTTGAACCAAATGAATGAAAGTTCAAACACTAGAATTGGTTGTACAACAAGATAATGAAAAGAGTCTCAAAATATTTCTATAGGTGGTTGTCTCAAGGAGGTAGGTTGACCCTGGTGAAATCAATTTTGAAATATATACATTTCTTTTGGCACTCACTATCATATCTATCCCCAAAGACATGCTAGAAAAAATTAGGAAAAAGTTTTTTCTATTTATTGTGGATAAGTAAAATAGAAAATGAAGGCATACAACTGATCAAATCAAGAGCAAGAACGATAAACCAGAATAAGTTCGGGATTGGGGATTGAAGAATATACACTATTTTGGCCAAGCTCTAGTAGCAAATAAATTAAGGAGGATCTTAAATCATGGAGGACTATGGAACCAAGTTATGTATAAAAATATATTGAGCCTTTTCCCTTTGAATACTAGGTCATATTTCTAGTGAAAGCCTCCATTTTCTAGAAGGAGTTTTTAAAATATTTCTTTCTAGTTGGAACTAGCTAGAATGGAAAGTAGGAAATGGGCCCAAAATAAGAATAGGGACAAACCCTTGGGTTGGATGTGCTAGATGATGCAGAAGCATCACTCCAAGCCAGCTATGCACCATCCAACTAGCACATCAAAGCGCACATTCAATGGAAGGAGAGAGGCGCAACCCTCTCGTTTTTCAAAATTTGAAAATTGTATTAAATGTTGTAAGGTTGGTAGAGCCAAAAGACATGCATGTGCATAGGCTTTAGATAAAGGTTGCCTTAAATGGTTGTAATGTTGAGATCTAGATCCGATTCATACTAGACAACCATTCAATGTAATTGAATATAAATTAATGAGAGTTGGTGAGGATGGAGGGAAGCGCTTGAGGAGCCCCCTTTTGTAAAAATATCTTCTTTTGTTTTTTAGTTCAGGTAGAGAAGAAAAAAAAAGAATAGGGAGAAGGGAGGAAGTCGTGACTCTATTGCAGTCCAAGCTCACATTGTAAAGAGGCATTTCATATTAATACAATCATAACATTTTTTCCTGCATGATGTTGTTCATGTGTTTGTGAGTTCATGAATGAATGTATTTATGTGTTGATGATATGTTGTAGATGTATGTTAGATGTGCATTTGAAGGGATAGATATATTTTCCTATCTGAGAGTTCTTTGATTTTAGGTTTGGATTATTTGTTGTTTCATGCAAGAGTGCATGACAGAGTACTGCGGTCTCTAAAAACCAGTGCAAGAGTGAACTTCTGAATTCTGTGGAATTTCAGACAAAGACGTGCCAGGAGGGCACACTAGCTAAAGTCATTGACTCAAGGAGGAAGCCTCAAGGTTGCTGAACACCTTGAAGGAGAAACTGTGCAGAGGAGAGCACAGAGAGGAGAAGCATAATTGTTGAGAATTTTGTAAAGGCTCTGCCAGGAGGGCATTGAGAAAATGCACATAATGCATTGAGGAGAACTCTATTTTGAGTTCAGTGACAACATAGAGTCACTGAGGATTCTGGAGAACTCTGCCAGGTGGGCATTGGGTTGGTACAAGTGTGCACAGAAGGAACTCTTGTTTGATTTTAGAGAGAAGAGAAGTGTCACAAGAGGAGACACTCACAGGGTTACTGAACACCCTCCAAGCTCAACAAAGTGTGCTTGGCAGGAAGTTTCCAGAGGGCACTTACATCCCTTCAAGGAGAGAAAGGGAAAGAGACACTTCGAGGTCAGAGCCACATATAAGCTTAGAAGAGATAGCACTATTTCATGCAAAGGTCCTACAAGAGGTTGCAGAGTTCGAAGGAACCTTTGAGGTTTAGAGAAATAAAGCTCAGGAGGAGGAAGGCCTCTTAGAATACAGTCGGGAGCCAAGGTTATAGGCTTCGTAGCAGAGACAAAGGCCGAGGATTTTTTGAGCAATAAATCTTCCAAGGGAAAGGAAGAAGGGCATGATCAAGGTAGAGCACAACTGCCGTTAGATCAGCTAGAGAGGTGAGATCTGGGTCGTTGAAGTCTACGTCCAGATGCATGTAGGAAAGCGCACAAGGAAGAGAAACAGATCTGGGCCGTCAGATATAGTGCAAAGGACCGATAGCCATTAGATTTGGAGGAAGGCACATAGAGTTTAACCTCTGAGAGGTCATGCAGGAGAGGAGCTGAAACGAACGGTGGAGACGCTTCGTGGAGAAGTGAAAAATCCTGTGGGTCGTTGGATCATTTTTGTGAATTTGGGAATCGTGAGGTTGGAGTGTAGGCCAAATCCTTGGTTGCTCCAAGTCCCAAATCACGAAAGGGGTAACAGGAGATGAACTGGATGATGGAGATGCATCGTGGAGAATTGTGAAATTCCATGAGCCATTGGATGTCACAGAGCAGTGAGGGGATTAAGCAAGTGTCATACAACACTCTAAAGCTCAGGAGGAGTAATGACCATTGGATCTAAATCAACGAGAGCCATTGGATCTCGTATGAGAATTCTGTATCGGAGTTCAGGGATTGGAGTGACCAGTGATTTGGATCGAGCATAAGATATTCCTAGGTGGTGAAATCCCAAAAGATCCAGAGCCATCCGATTGAGGAAGATCTCAACCGTAGATCGTGTGGGAGGTGAGGCTTCGGGAATTTGGGAATCGGAGTTTCGAAAGGTAAGGAAACTCTGTGCTGTGGGTTTTTGCGAATCACGAAATCCAGAAGAGAAAAAGGAATAGCACCCAAATCCTTGGTGGAGGGTCATATGGTCCCATAGAGTTGAGGGCTAATAGCCGTTGGGCCCCAATCGGGTTTTGGGGTTTCGGGACTCAAGAGGTAGAGTTGCATGGTCAACACAGCTCCCAAAATCATGAAGAGAGAAATGCCAAAAGGTGGGTCCCAAGTATCAGTCAGAGGATACATGTGGTGAAATTCAAAGGAGTGGTCAAGGTTCGGAGAAATTCCCGAAAGGTTGAGGTTCGGAGAAATTCCTGAAAGGCCGTCGATCTCGCCAAAGGAGAAATTTCAGAATTCGGGGAATCATAAGGGAAGAGGAACAATTGTTGGTTGTTCGCTCAAGTCATGAAAAGATTAAATTAGTGGGAAACAGGTGGTGTGTACTCATATCATTGGAAGAGGCAGCCTTCATTGACATTTCGGGTTTTGGAGGTTGAAGAGTCAAGGAACTTACATCAGGATTCGCGAAGTCACGAAATCCGAAATTCATTTTCAGAAAAAGCCCCGATTATATTTGTTGATCAGGTGGGTAGAGTTGGCGCCTTGTGTTTATTCACGTAGACATAACTCATAAGGACTTGTGGATACACCCTTGTGTGTGTGAGATATTCCCTGTAGGGAAATCGAAGAGTCAATCTAACTCAGGGGAAGATTTAGAATGATCCTAAGACTGGGAGGTCATGCAGAACCTGTTGAGGCAGGGGGTGCTGCCTCAGTTGTGGTATCAGAGCTTGATTTTGTCTATATATTGTAGGAAGAGGGAGCCATAGGAAAAGGAAGATAGAGTGTTGAAGCTCTATGATGGTTGTTGTGGGACACAACATTCAAATGGTACAGTCAGGTGGACTGTAGGAAAGGCTGGAAGCACTCTTGGTTGCAGAGTGACAACAACAAGTTTTCTAGGAGGGTAGACAGGAATAGGAAGATGGCTATTGAAGGCCATGGATGCTGTGGAAAGAAGAACCACCAACAATAGAGAAAATATGAGATGGATGAAGAGATCGCTAAGGTGAGGGCGAGGATGGAAGAGCTTGCACTGCGGGTGCAACAGAATGCAAAGACACATTGGGTGTATGAATGGCCTCTGAGGAGGAAATAAAAGTGTCCAGTCAATAAATTGTTGGCCAAAGGATAGTGAAGGCTGTTAATAGGATGGATGAGGCATTGTGAACACCTCAGAGGTGAACAGGAAATGGTTCACATGTGTGATCTAGAAGCTGGGAGAAATCTCAGTAATGATGAGGATGAAAGATCACTGGAAGATCTCGTGAACTGCCAGGAAGGTAGTGAAGAAATTTCAGGTTGCAATAAGAGGAGGTCAGAAGATGATCTCAAGTACTGTGAGGAGGGTAGAACAGTAAATTTGGGTTGTCAGGAGGGCAATGAGATGAGATCACTGGAGGATCTCATAGACTGCCAGGAGGGCAGAGAGGAAATCCCATATTGCCAGGTGGGCAAGGGAGAGCAGATGAGACTGTCTGAAATTCTCATGAACTCAGGGATGAGTTCGGGTCAGCGAGAGGAGATGATAGAGAAGGATCAGACAAACTTTCTGATCATTGGGGGAATTGAGATATTCCTTCCACTTAGCCCAGTTGAGGTGAGAGCTTGTGTTGCAGAGGCAGCAACAACGGAAGGAAAACCAACTGTGACTGTCAAAGACATGGAGCAGATGTCAGAAGTTTCCCAAGGAGAAGAAGAGGAACACACAGTTGACATGCTCACTCCTTGGGAGAAGGATCTAGAAATTTTAAAGGATTGGCTTAAACATCCATAGAGAGTCGATGAATGCCATGAGTAGACAGTCATGGAGATTTTGAGAGAAGAGCATTCGAAGAAATTGCTTGAAAATTTCAGCCAGGGAGCTGAACAAATGATAACTGCAGTGCCGAGGCATGCAACAAAAGATGAAGGAAAATTCCAGTCTGGAGAGAAGCTGGAGGAAGCTGGAGCCGAAACAGCAGAAGAAATGGTAGAGGAAAATCTATTAGAGAAGGTGATGGGTTCATCCGCCTCTAACCACGTTGCAGCTTCCTTTGATCCTACAGTCCTCGCAATTTCATGAGTTCTCCACAGAGAATTCTAACCGTCCGTTGTACTCTTATGTGTGGCTTCCTAGAGATTAAACTCTATGTGCCTCCCTCTGGATTCGATGGCCATCGGTCCTTTTCACTATATCTGACGACCCATATCTGTTT
This sequence comes from Picea engelmannii, assembly GCA_009831015.1. Taxonomy (NCBI): domain Eukaryota; kingdom Viridiplantae; phylum Streptophyta; class Pinopsida; order Pinales; family Pinaceae; genus Picea; species Picea engelmannii. Next base: position 110,433 of record ML798055.1, on the reverse strand, counting down.
CTCTTCCTTTTGCGCTTTCCTGTGTGCATCTGGATGTAGACTTCAACAACCCAGATCTCTCTTCTCTAGCTGATCTAACAATATCTGTGCTCTACCTTGAGCATGCCATTATTCCTTTCCCTTGGAAGATTTCTTGCTCCAAAAGGCCTCAACCTTTGTCTCTTATACTAAGCCTGTAACCTGGGCTCCCGCCTGTATTCTAAGAGGCATTCCTCCTCCTGAGATTTATTTATCTAAACCTCAAAGGTTACTTCGAACTCTGCAACCTCTTGCAGAACCTTTGCATGAAATGGTGCTATCTCTTCTAAGCTTATCTATTTCTCTGACCTTGAAGTGTCTCTGTCCCTTTCTCTCCTTAAAGGGATGTAAGTGCCCTCTAGCAACTTCTTGCTCAAGCACGCTTTGCTGAGCTTGCAGGGTGTTCAATAACGCTGTGAGTGTCTCCTCCCGTGACACTTCTCTTCTCTCTGAACTCAAACAAGATTTCCTTCTGTGCACACTTGTACCAACTCAATGCCCACCTGGCAGAGTTCTCCAGAATCCTCAATGACTCTGTCTTCTCACCAAAATCAAAATAGATTTCTCCTTAATGCATCCTATGCATTTACTCAATGCCCTCCTGGCAGAGCCTCTACAGAATTCTCAACAATTCCACTTCTCCTCTCTGTGCTCTCCTCTACACAGTTTCTCCTTCAAGGTGTTCAACAACCTTGAGGCTTCCTCCTTGAGTCAATGACTTTAGCTAGTGCGCCCTCCTGGCACGTCTTTGTCTGAAATTCTGCAGAATTCAGAAGTGCACTCCCGCACTGGTTTTCAGAGACCACAGTACTCTATCATGCAGTCTTGCATGAAACCACAAAGAATCCAAACCTGAAATCAAAGAACTCTCAAATAGGAAAATCTATCTATCCCTACAAATGCACATCTAACATACATCTACAACATATCATCAACACATAAATACATTCATTCATGAACTCACAAACACATGACCAACATCATGCAGGAAAAAATGCTATGATTGTATTAATATGAGATGCCTCTTTACAATGTGAGCTCGGACTACAACAGAGTCATGGATTCCTCTCTTCTCCCTATTCTTTTTTGTTCTTCTCTTCCTGAACTAAAAAAAAAAAGAAGATCTTTTTACAAAAGGGGGCTCCTCGAGCGCTTCCCTCCATCCTCACCAACTCTCATTAATTTACATTCAATTACATTGAATGACTGTCTAGTCCGAATTGGATCTAGATATCAACCTTACAACCATTTAAGGCAACCTTTATCTAAAGCCTACACACATGCATGGCTTTTGGCTCTACCAGCCTTACAACATTTAATACAATTTTCAAATTTTGAAAAATGAGAGAGCTGTGCCTCTCTCCTTCCATTGAATGTGCACTTTGATGTGCTGGCTAGATGATGCATAGCTGGCTTGGAGCAATGCTCCTGCATCACTAGACAACATAGACTATCTAAGATTTAATCAACAACATAAATATGCAAGGCTTTCATCATTTGAAACATGTAGTAGATCTAGATATTTATACAAATTGACATCAGGGTTGGAAAAGGGAAGACAACATGGGTCTACAAAGAGAGAATGATAATAACTGAAACCACTATATGAAAAATATTCAATAGAGTGCTATAAGGTTGAGAGATGCGATAATTTTATCCCAAAATAGCTATTCAGTTATATATATTGCACATTTAGGTTACAAGGAAATATTTTTAGAAGAGGACCCAAGGGGACATATGTGGTGGTCAAAGTCCATATGGAAGATAAATGATCCATTAAAAACTAGACTTTTATAGTTAGCACTCTCTAACAAAATTATGACTTGGGAAGTACATACCTTGAAAAGAGAATGTCAAGGCCTAGGTAGATGTGTCCTATGGATGAAGGATGATGAAACCATCCATCATTTTCTGGTACAATGTTCATTTACAAATGAGGTGTGGAAGGAAACATTGGCATTGGGTGGAGTCATATTTTCTTGGCAAGGAATTTATGTGCTAGAATGATTAGAGAATTGATACAAGGATAAAGCAATAAAAGATGATAGGTCTTTCCTTGTGTAATCTTTTGGGCACTTTGGCTTGCTAGGAATGAAATTTTGTTTTAGAAAAAGCATATTCCTCCACTTTAGGTTATTTATCAAATGAGATATGCATATGGGGTAGTGTGGAATTCCATATTTGAAAAGCCTCCAAGGGTAATTGTAAATCAAAATATAGACAAATCCATTTCATGGGATACTTTGATGGAACTTGTCATGACAAAGCTAGAAATGTAGTGTACTTGGAGTTTTATTTCTTAAAAAAAATCACAATTTGTTTTATAAAGTTGCTTTGGGAGAAGGGATTAATAATTGGGTAGAGACGAACTCTTTATGGACACTAATTGGGTTATCTATAGAAAAAGGATTATTACATATCCATATTCTAGGATACTCTAAGCTAGGCATTGATTGGATCAATAGGGAAAGTGATCTTCATAATTTTACCCTCTCTCTAGTCTTTGGAAAAATTTAGGGTTTGGAATGAATATTTTTAAAAATCTTCTATTAACATACACATAGAGAAATTACTATCTAGGTTGATGAGTTTTCTAAACAATCTCTAATTTTGAATGTAGGTACAATCTCTACAGAGTAAGAAGTAGTCGGGTCCTAGTATCCAACTATTCTCAAACCCTATATAATTAATCATTAGGGTTGTCACCAACTACAAATTCAAGTCTCAAGCTCAGGGGGTGTTGATAAATTAGTTCCTTTCTCTTTTTTTATGTTACATTGATAAATCTGAGACACATAGTTTTTATTGAAAAAATATATGGTAGCTTCTATTGATATTTTTGTAAGATGTATGAGCATGACTCTTTTTGTTGAAAGAAATTTTTTGTTCTTTTATCTTATTGTGCGATAAGAGAATATATCAAATGCTAATATGCACATTACAATGCATATGTTCATTCATCTTTGAAATAGAGTATACCATTTTCTTCTTGAAAAAAATCAAATCCTTCAATTTTAAATTAAAATGGATATTTTATATTTGAAATATGTTAATATACAATATATGATTAATTAATATTGAAAATAAATATCAAAATAAAGGTTAATTGGGTCTATCACTATTAGTTAAGAGGATAAATGTTATCCTCTCCACCCGGGTTCAAAACCTACTTGTGACATTTTGTTCGATGGAATATACATCCTGGGAAACCCTCTAGGTACTTTCCCTCATTTTGAGGATGGTACGAGAGGTAAATCGAACAATTGCATTTTTTTCAACCAAAATCAATGGGGACATCAAGTAAGAGCCAATAATATATACATAGGCACCCAGCTTGGGGACATGAACCTATGACCCCCTGCATGTAATTCACAACACTCAACCAATCGAGCTAACCCGCTGAGCTAAATCCTACATGTGACATGTTCACTCTTGATGACTGAATTGTTAATTGGGCACTTCATGAGGTAATTATTGATGGGGGCTAGAAAGGTACCAAAAATATTATTCTTTCTTACAAACTTGAAGGTGGGACGATTTATTATCCAAAAAAGAAAAAGAAAAAGAAAAAAAAAGAATATAAAACTAAAGATTCCTTTCTTTTTAATATTACAAAATTAATACTAAAAAGAAAAGATTCGATGGGTAATATCTTGATTGGTGAAGAGGTAGGTGTTTCACTCTCTCCACCCAAGTTCGAATCCTTAATAAGACATGCATGAATTTTTTTTTGGACTTTTGGACTTTTAAGAGGTTAAGACATCTAACCAAGATGGAGGGAATTATCCCCTTTTCCTAACTTTGTATATGTATCCCATGGTATTATGAGAATTTAAGACATATAATATTCTTGAAGCTTGTGAAAATTACTATGAAACACTTACCAAAGTGAGTCTGGGACCTTCAGAGTGTGACCTTGACATGTTGATACTGTTGGAAACATCGACCACATTGAGAGGGGGGGTGAATCATTGTGAGGCTATTTTTACACTTCTTTACAAAAAACCTTAGTTAGCAATCACGATTTACTCATTATTCATTACTTACATTCACAACTAGTTATTTTCATGTAAACATATCTCAACAACATATATCATCAATAAACCATCACCATAGAGAACACAAGGAACACAAGATATATATGTAAGTTTACTTTGTATTATAGACTACAATCCTTGGGGTTTATCATCACCAACTGAAATGAGCACCAACTCACAGAGAGCACCAAATCTCATTGCAAGAACAAACCAACAGATCTCATCAACAACTGAGAAGAGGAATCCAATCCTCAATACAATACCCAACTTGTAGACATAATCCAATCTGTCAATAGGTACATGACCTGTCTATACTACATCACACGTATGTACAAGACATGCCTATACTGCAACACACAGATGTATGCATCCTTTTCTCTATCAGCCTGCGTACACCTTCAAAAAAATAGGGTTTCTAAAACTTTACAACTTCTTCCCTTCACACCCTTGCTGCCTTTGTCACATCCTCTAGTCACTACCACTGCAACCTGCCTATCACTAACCAATATGTACCATCACCAACCACAAACATATCTATACCATCTAATAATCTATGCATATTCCTCATGTGTACACCATCACAGATCATATATATCTCTCAATCATATCAGAACTAAACTACTGAACCAACTAGCTACCATATTCAGACATCAATACAACCATACAAATAATGCCTCAAGAATTCACCATACCATGAGCAAGCCTAAACATCAAGACAATATGTACCCATACCAAAACCTCTATATCAGATCTGAACCTGTAGAATGCTGATATGGAACTTGGTTCGGACTTCAGGAACCTGACACCATCACTTACTCAATATTTTCATGTCCTTTCCCAATTGTACGCACCCTACTCTCCTTCAACTTGCATACATACGCGTCCTGGATCACTGTAGCCCACGTACTGCTTCACAAAACTAGGTTTTTCTGTGTTGATATTATGGTAGCTGCGAGAGGTATTAACCTCCACGTGTAACCCTGAAAAAATATAATATTTTGTGAAGCAAGAAGAAACCCTAAAGCATTGGATATAACCCTAGAAGACAAGTCAGATAAAGAAAATAATTTAATATTGAGTCTTTAGCCTCCATAAAGAGAAGTCATCCTAGAGATATAATAAAGAGCAGTATAAATACAAGATGCCAGAACTCATTTGTACACACACAACTCACAACTATAGAAATATAGTGTGCACTGCAGAAATTTAGTAAGGGCTCAAGTTTGGAGAGTAGCTGCAGCTACTACAACTTGTATTTTCAGTTTTAGGCTTGGACTTTCTCTTGGTTATGGTTTGGAATTTCTTCCTTGTGTGCTATCTCTAGAGAGAGGTACACTACATTGATTGGCTATTAATCTTAGGGTTTTCTTCTAGAATTGTTCTTTTTCAAGGTTAAGGTGCTCAGGCGTGGCTTCGGCCTATGGTTGGGTGACAATATTTATATATTGTCTATGGTTAAATAAGCACACCTACTTTTCTAATAGGTTATGGGCCCACACTATCTTCGGCCAGTTTAATGATTGGAAGATAGATTGGGAGGATTTTCTCAATTATAGTTGCAGTTGCAGTCAAAGTTTTTGTTGCAACAACGAAACCCTAACCCTCTTGTTGAGGCACCTTAAGTGAAGAGATTGACCTAATTTATGGATAGCCTAGTGCACCTCCTGGTACTCTTAGCAAGCTAAGACATCAAGTTTGAGTTTTTGGTCAAAGTCAAAGGTTGACCAAGTCAAAGAGGTCATGAATTACTCTATGAAGTCATAAAACAAGTTAGAAGGGGATTATAACTTCAAAGCATGGAAGACAAGGATTGACCTCATCTCTGCCAAGAATAAAGTGTTGGATATCGTGAAAAGAAATATCGTGGAACCACAATTTGAATAAGGAAAAGAGAAGGAACCTTAGAACGTTGCAATTATGGAGAATTTCAAGGAAAAGGACATCAATTCCATGAGTATAATAATGGACTCTGTAAAAGACCACTTGATACCCTACATCTCTCATCTTTACTCATCTAAGAATATGTACGATTCCCTAACTAACCTCTTCTCAGTTAGAAACATTGGACAATTAATGAGTCTGAAGAATGAGCTTCGTGACATGAAAATGAATGATGATGACAACATAACATCATACCTTATGAGAATCTCTCAATTAAGAGATCAACTACAATCTATTGAAGAAATCATTTCAGAGAAAGAACTGGTAAATATAGTACTCAATGGCCTTCCCAAGACATGGGATGCATTTTCTGCAATCATGAAAACAAGAAAGGAGTATCCCACATTTGGAGAACATTGGACTTGTTGTGCACAAGAAGAATCAAGGATTATCACAAAAGAGAAATTCCAAAGGAAAGATGATGATCAAGCCTACACAACAATGTTCAAGAAATTCAGGAATAAGAAGAAGTTTGAGTCAAGAAAGAAACCAAATCAAGAGAAGGATATGTCAAAAATACAATGCTTCAACTGTCGAAAATATGGTAACTACAAGAATCACTTTCTTGAGTTAAATAAAAGGAAGGAAAAACATGAATCAACAAATGCCGAAGAAAAGGAACCCTCAAAGAAAGTCAAACAAGATGAAGCAGATTTCTTCTGCTAGTCAAGGTAACAATATTCTTCTTTAACATAGTCCTTGTACATATCATGTTTACATAGTTCATGTATATCTATTTCTTAGAAGATAAGATGGTTAGTGAAACAACACCTATGGAAGAATATCAAGATAAGGATTACTATCACGATGATTACTAGTCAAGTAATGTATCAAAAAAGATGAGGTACGTTGACAATCCTTGGTAACAATTCCCGTGGAAGCTATTATATAAGTAAAAATTGCCAGATAAGTCTAAATAAGAATCAAACTTGAAGAGACCCAGAAGAAATCAAAACATAAAGAAGTCAACAATCAAGAGGAAATTAGAAAAAGACTTGTGACACTTTGCAGAAGGCAATAAGGATGCAGGTGGAAGCATGGAATCTCTTAGATAGATGGACCTGATTATAGAATTCCAAAAAGAAGAGCATGCATTCATACATGAAACAAGGATTAGGAGGGAGAAAATCCTAAATGATATGATCTATTGAGGATTATGAAGTGTATGTCCATGTTCCCATTGAAAGTAGCAACCATGATAAGCAACACATGTTCAGAAGAAGTCTTCCTAAAAAATAAGCCTTAAAGTATCCTTAGTTGTCCATCTACATCCATGATCCTATGATGAAAGGAAGAATTTGGAATATTGAGGGCATGGAATCTATAGAAGACTCCACAGACCCAAGATCTAAAGAGAAACACGAGGAAGAACATGAAAATTCCAAGAAAGAAAAAAAATCTAGAACAACCAGTTATTATACCGAGAATCACAAGACTACCATCTTGGTTTGAACCCACTTGAAGCAATCAAGAAGAAGAAATGGAAGGTATGATAAAGAATAGTGTATGTAAGAAAATGTGAACAAGACTTGTGAATGTAAGCATTGTGAGATTTAGAGGTTCTTCCAGAAGGAGGGAGAAAAACTATAACAACATCTCACCAATACCCATGGATTGGAATTTACATGTAAAAGATTGTTCTTCCCAAATAAAGAAAGTGAGAAAGAATCTTATACTAGAAATAGACCCATGTACGTAGATACAAGAAGACCTTGTATGGATTCAAACAACCTGATCCAGAGTATCTCATATACAATGGAAGCGTGGTGAAAACTTTCTATAACAGAAATAGCGTATCAAAATAGTTACTCAAAAGTCCGAGATGATGGATTGCTAATCCATGGAAAACTCTCACGATGAAAGAAGAAGTGCTACTTGGATATGTTTCATTTTGAGATTTTCCACGATGTCATGAGCTAGCAGGAAACATAAGTGATGAACTCGACCATGATATATTGTAATGATCAAAGATATATGAAGCCTTCAAAGAAAACCAATGTTCTATGACAGACCGAAGTACATTGAGATCAACCATTATATTCTCCCTGATGAAGTCCAGAATAGAGAAGTGGTTCTCCAATATAAACCATAGATGAGTAGATAACAGATATTTTGGTAAATCCTCTGTCCAAGATGAAAAGTTTGCGTACTTAAGAAACAAGCTGGGGCTCGTGGAGACGACTTCCTTATTGAAAAAGGAAGAGATTAATACCAATTTGGGAGGGACAACTGATGTGTTATTGATTTATGGACAGTCATTTTTCAATTCAAAAAATGGTCCAGGATGAGAAGTTCCTTTCTAGTTCGGAAAGTGAATTGATATTTCTGACGGACAAACATTTTCTAGTTCAGAAAATGTTTGTCCGTCAGAAATATCAATTCACTTTCCGAACTAGAAAGGAACTTCTCATCCAAATCGGACAATTATTTTCGTAATGAAAATGGTTCGATATATTTCTTATATACCATAGACAAAGATTCCCCTTGTTTCCAGTGTGGGGGAATGGTCTAGGACAATCACTCTTCTTGGAAGTCACTCTGAGTAGTGGTCAAGAAAAATGGTCCACCTCGGCGGGCAACCATTCTTTAGAAGTTCACAATTGTGAGCAGTTTCAAAGAATGGTACTTTTTGGAGGTTGGTGCAGGACAATCATTTCCTCAGAAAATGGTCTGAACATGCATTCCCTAGGGCAGACACATTCTCTCCAGGTTGTGCTATAATTAGTGCTGGATGAATGGCCTAGTTAGGTGAATGGTTCAGACTCAGAAATCAAGGACAATTATTCTTATATGCTCAAGAAGAATATTCCAGATAGCCCATGGATGATGTTTTACCTTCTAAGGGAAGATGCTCTTCCAGATCTCATATATGTGAGTGGAATAATGGACCATATGACTCAGTTTGTATCATGATATTGTTATACAGGTTTATATCAGATGATATGATCACTGTGGAGACTGTATGTCTCTGGACAATAGCTGTATGCCATTGTGTTGGATGTGTTCCACTATTTGTGGCTATGTGTCACTTATCAAGTAGCCATGTGCTACTTGGTGTGGTTGTGTACCACTATATAGTAGTTGTGTACTACTATGGATAGACACAATTGTGTTATATTGAATGAAATTGTTTTTATTTCCATGAAGACTATCATTAGTGTTGAAAATGATTACCAACTAGATGGATAGTCAGTGTATGGTCCAAGATAATTATTCTTCTAGGACACATGTTCAGATTAGAAGAATAGTCCTTGTATCCCATGGCGTGGCTTCCAACATCTGTTGGAACAATTATTCTTCTAAGACATATGTCCTGATTAGAATAATAATTCTTGTATCACTCTGTGGAGAGAGTGACTTATTAAACATCATTACTCATATGGAGTATGGATTAAAGAGATGATGTAGTTGACGTTGTTAGATGATACTGATAGTGATGATGGTTCTCATGATTTAATCATGAGATAGTGTGAGTGGCTATGATGATGCTACCAGTTGAATGGTATGTTTGTGCTCAAGACCATTACCTTCAATACCTCCCTAGCTAGGAGGGAGTGTTGATATTATGGTAGCTGTGGGAGGTATTAACCTCCACGTGTAACCCTGATGAGAATAGAATATTCCAGGAAGCAAGAAGAAACCCTAAAGCATTGGATATAACCATAGAAGAAAAGTCAGCTAAAGAAAATAATTTAATATTGAGTCTTTAGCCTCTAGAAAGAGAAGTCGACCCAGACAACTAAGAAAGAGTAGTATAAATACAGGATGGCATAGCTCATTTGTACACACACAACTCACAACTATAGAAATCTAGTGCACACTATAGAAATTTAGTAAGTGCACAAGTATGGAGAGTAGCTGTAGTTGCAACTACTGCAACTTGTATTTTCGGTTTTAGGATTGGACTTTCTCTTGGTTAAGGTTTTGAAATTCTTCCTTTTGCGCTAGCTTTGGAGAAAGGTACACTACATTGATTGGCTATTAGGCCTAGGTTTTACTTCTAGAATTATTCTCTATCAAGGTTAAGGTGCTCAGGGGTGGCTTCGGCCTATGGTTGGGTGACAATGTTGCTATATTGTCTATGGTTAAATGATCACACCTACGTTTCTAACATTACGAACCTCCAAAACTTTCTCCATCAAACCTCAGATTTACGAAACTTCCGATGCATCCATGAGTACCTGAAATGAATCTTTCACCAAAATAGATCTTCAATATGCTCAAGAGATTCACACATAAGAGACCCTTTCTCTCTTATTTATTCTTCTCCAAGTAGCTTCTTCTAGGGGGTTACCATCTAACCAAATTCCTTCTTTTGGGTCTAACCCACTTCTAACCACTTTGTCCACTTACAAAAAATTTATCAACAAATAGTAAGTTCTCCACTTCTAGTTGCAACTAATTTATTTTTAATTATTTTCTTATTGCAACCACTTAACCCATGACTAACCACTTTGACTAGTCAACTTTGTTTTAGGAGATTCTAGAATAATTTGACTTATTTGACCTTCTAGGGGCTTCTAAACAACACATGAGGGTTATCCAACTTCACAAGATGATACCTCTCTAATAGTGAGGAGTTATGTGGCGTTCCACATATAACCGGAAATGGCATGACAAACACTATCCATCTAGAATAGTCTCACTTACAAATTCGCTTATCTTCATTACATTATTCCACAACCAATACTTGGGATCCTTAACCATACATCTAGGATGACTCAACCACTTAACCATTTGGACTTTGCAAATCATCTTTCCATGAGGGATTTCACCACAAGGGGACCACTTTGGAGTTCATCCATTTGGTACTTCCTATCAACCATGACATGACATCAATGATACAAATTCTTCCTATCAACCAACACATCACTATGAAACCACTTGACATCAATTACATCAATCCTTTGACATCAAATACATTAATGAAAACATAATCCATCAATCAATATATCAATTATACTATGACAAGACATCAACCCTTTGACATCAATGATAACATGATGCAAAAATCTCCCACTTTGGCATTGATAGCAACACCAACATTGATGTCAACACTAATCATTGATGGAAAAAATTGGAAATGGAAATGATCCTCATCAATATCGATCTCACCACATCAATTGTAATGAACCTCCTCGTTCATCACGACAACAACCTCACATAGCAAGTGCAAAAACATTTTTTTTGTGTGTGCGTGTGTACAAGGGTAATATAGACATTATACTCTGCGTCGCAACACGACAACGAACGTGACACATGCAATGGTGACAACTACATAACGACCTAAGATGCACATCAAGAAACAGTAAGCAAGAACGATAATCAACCGACAACATAATTAAGACTGACTACCCGCCCGTCCTACCCTGCAATGGTTAGGACCTCCAAGACACATAATCAACGCTCAATCCTAGGTTCCCATTGATCTTAACCATTTAAGGTCTTGGGGCTGGAGACTGTTCTGAGGAACATGGAGGTGTCTACATCCCGCCCGACTCAACAGACCAAGCCTACTAAGCTAAGGACAATCATCCTAGATACTCAACAATAAAATTCACAGGTAGCTAGAACCCTTACTGTAAGCAACCAAGCTCATCAAAAGTTTACATAACCAAGTCTAACCCTTAACTTAAAATAAACATCGACACCCTCAATGGGTAGCACAAGCTGGAACGAATTTGTCAATATCCTAGAACAATAATGCTTAAGCAGGAAGTCGAAAGGCGAAGAGGTGAACCTAAACTTAAAACATTTTCCTTGTACCTAACCTATATTAAAACAATACCTCCTAAGGTTTTAAACAATCACCACAAGAATTTATATTAAAACAAAGCCACATTTATATTGAACCAATACCCAAATTGTATTAAATAATATCCAATTTGTATTAGAATGATAATCAAATTGTATTAAAACAATACTCATCTTATATTAAAACAAACTTCAATTTACATTAGAACAATAACCACTAATATTTGAGTTAAACCGTCTCCAATTTATAATAAACCATACCCCAAATATGTTAAAACAATATCCAAAACTTAGTTTAGAATGATACCCACAAAACGATATTAAATCAAATTCTTTTGCCCAATTATAAGATAGATTTATTGGATTTATTGGATTCCCAAAATATTTTACTAACCATTTGTTGATCTATAAGGAATTATATATCTAATTTTTTTTTCCATAGATCTTTACAACAATTATCAATTGACTGGAAGGGAGAACTGAATCACATATAATTTCAAGGAGATGAGGAAGCAAGGATCAAACAAGGAAGTAGAACCGCAACAGCCTCTACTTAAAGGACCAATCACAATCAATAGAATATATATAAAATATCCAGATTTTATGGGAGAGAAAAAAAAATAGAATTATTTCATTTAGTGACGCAAATAACAATAGCTTTATATATCGACCACCCCCTTTTTAATCTTCTCAAATAAGACGAGAACCAAAAATATTAACCCTAGATCACTCCAATACACATTTATTAGGGTAATACACTGTCCATACTCTAAGGCCACTTATACCATAATGCTGACGGGACTATCTAATTCATGAACTAACCATCATTAATAGGGCATGGAAACCTACCTTGCGACAAGTGTGCAAGTAGGGACATTAAAGGCACTGGGAGCGAGTATAGTTGTAGAGAGAATTTAAGTTTAAAATTAAATTATGTTATTCCCTTTTCCAAAGGCACGGGCTCACTTGTTGCAATTCCTGGGCACACCATTTTAGGCATAACTTAAGGAACATTCAACTCAATTTCCAAAGGAGTAAAGTTGCAATTTTGAAATTAAGGAACATAATCCCTTTTATTTAGGAGGTTGCGCCTAAGTTGAATTGAAGGAGTAAATAGATTTTTTTTTTTTGGTTCCTATCTAAAATGCAGAGAACAACGAAAGTTTAAAACGTGCAACGACAATCCAGAAATCAACGAAAATTTAAGGAGGAAGAGCTTCATTCGCCAAGGACAGAATTCGCCAGAGACGAATTTACAGAACAAATACAAACGAATATGCCAGAGATAAATTGCCAGCACAAATTTTTAGAAACCATCTTGCAAAACGAAAATGCCTGAATGAAATTGCCAGCATGAATTTTCAGAAACCAAAATCACAGTAACCAATCCATTTTTACCGTTGATTAAGGATGAACCATTATTAAATAAGAGAAGTACTCCCACTGGAAACTTTATTAACACTGTGAGGATTTATCCTAGCTATAAATCACACCTTTAAAACATTTCTAGGTTTTACTTGATCTAATCATCCTGTTTGCTGCGACTATCGACTTAAGAATTTGATGAAATTTAAAACAGAAGGGCTCGGGGTTTATTCCAGAAAATCGTGACAATGAGGGAAAAAGGGAAAAACCACAGTCAAGGAGGTCAATCTTGGTCTGAGAGCGCAACAACAAAGGTAACTCGCCGAGTGAAATAGCCAGCGAAGGTTTAACAAGGTTGTAGAGTACAGGAAGCAAGGCATCCACCATTTCATGTTCAACTCACAAATAGTTTCGCCCAAAAATACAGGTGGAAGATTGAGATTCGTAGGCTAGGAGTAAGATAGATATTCACATTTAATTTTTCCAGGGAAAGAGATGGTCAAATTTTAAATTTCCAGGAAAAGAATTAATGACATTTTAATTTGCCCGGAAAAGAATTAATCACATTTTAAATTGCTAGGAAATGTATCAGCGTAAACTTAAAGTTTGCCAGAATCATCAATACAGAGTTAAATTATCCCTGCATACATAAGACGCAGTTGAAAATGTAAATCGAAGAGCATGGTGGGAGCAGCGCAAGGGACATAGTCAAACACCACAGGGAGATTAATAAACCAATCGATCAACCAGGTTATAAAATTTTTCAATCATAAAAATACACAAACAGTTTACCTACTCAACACACCTGTAGATCTAAACATACATCCTACAACATTCTATCAATCAACAGAAATGCATACCGTTGCCTGTTCGCTTGCTCCAAGTGTCGTCCGCGCGCTCTGTGCCGCTCCCGCTCGCTGACCGTCGAGACCTCACCGGTACCTCCCAGCCAATGCTAGGGGTACTCTGCTTCCCCCTTAGCCCCCCGAGCTGCAAAGGGGACACACACTATCAGGATGGTACGTCTAGCTCCCAGCTCGCCTCGCAAGGCCGAGCTACCACTCCTCTCTGAGCTGGGAAATCCCAACTCCCACAAGTAAATCAGTCAAGTCGCTAATCCGACAGCGTAACGTTACGCTAACAGCCGATCCCCTTCTTCCTTCTCCTCCCTTTCTTTTATAGAGTTTTATAACTTCCATATTTCCCTAAATCTCATTTAATTTAAGTTTTAATAAAAATCTTCTAAAAATTCTCCATCGTACAAGTGTCATCCATCCCCCACTTTCCTCCAATAATTATTTTCTTTAATTTATTAATTGTCTCATTTCCCTCACCCACCTAGGAATACTCCTAAAATCACTCCTAGGTGTCCCTAGATTCCCTTACAGTTTTTAAAAGCTTTCCCTAAAATGAAATTGCTAAATTAGTTCAATTTAGAAGGTTCTTTAAATGCAAATTATTTACTAAGTTGACCTCCTGCTTTTTACCATAAGTTCCCCTCTTTCCCTTTTTATGTTGCCTCATTCCCTAGTTTCCTAATTTTTATATTTCCCTCTTTCCCCTTTTTAATGAGTTAGAAATGATAGTTGTGCCAATTACCCTGTTTTACTTTTATTATTAATTTAGTATCTTTTTAAACTATCAAAAGTTAAAAAAATTAATTTCTTCTTTACATTTTAGAACATATTTTATTTAATTTCTTACTCCCTTCATTTTACCCAAAAATTTATGAAGACCAAAATTATTGCTTAAGTGGTTTTTTTTATTTTTTATTTTAAACTTTATTATTTTATATTTATAAAGATATTTTCTTAAGGGTAGACAAAATTTTACCCCTAACGAAGTTTTAGACTTTAGGACTTAGATTCTGAGCTGAGCGACATTTTAATTAGGGAAGTTGTTTTTAAATTTCTTAATGAGATATTTGTCTTAGGGCCATCTAGGTTTGTTCCTTTATCATCATCATCATGACGTGCCCTTCAGGACACACTATGGGCTCCAAGGGTGCCACTCACCTCTATTGTTTCTTTTGCACGATGTGCCCTTCAGGACGCACCACATGCTCCAAGGGTGCCACTCGCCTCTTTTGTTTCTTTTGCGCGACGTGCCCTTCAGGATGCACCACGTGCTCCAAGGGTGCCACACGTCTCTTGAGTTTCTTTTGCGCGACGTTCCCTTCAGGATGCACCACGTGCTCCAAGGGTGCCACTCGCCTCTTGATTGATTGGTAGACATCAATAACCCCTGGAGTCAACACTCTGGTAGCTGAACTTGTGGGAGACTAAGGGATTCTAAGGAATAATCCGCCCACCTTATTGCGCACCCTTTAGAATCATCGTGAGTGACTGTCGCAGTCTGCCCTTGCATCATCGTGGGTCCTCTCGAACTAGGTAATCATTAACTTATAGTTCAAGCCACGGTGGAAGTGCTAGTAGGTTGTGGCAGGGCTGTTGTCCACACCTCTCCCTCAACCTCTCTGGTAGTCATGTGTAGCCCCTTTACTCCATATGTGAGTCTGGTTGGCAAGCTATCTTCAGCCTGCATCATCAACAATCATGTCAGAACATGTCCACATCATATCATCAAATCAAATGTACTAATATCACAGTAAATCAATCAAACCCTTATAGCACACTCCCTGACTCAATCCAGAGTCCAAGGGGTTTCATCGATGCCTCTGCATCCTCAAGGTCCAAAACCTTACACACTCAGTAAAACCGAGTCAATAGCACCTGTCTATGTCAATGTAGTAAAACAACATGTCATCTACCCATGACACATCATAAACAAATACAATGTTTTAATATCATAATAATCCGGATCACTTGCGAGCAAGTGTCCTCAAAGAATAGGTTCACTCAGTGCGCCAGAGCGAGATGTTACATCAATGTGACTATCTCTCCCCCTTTGACATTAATGGAAAAGGGTATTTCTCTCCTTGGGGATGCTCCCCTTGTATGGATTCCTTTGAGCTTCCTCTGAATAATATCTCCCTCTTTGGAAAATGGATATCACTCTAATCCAATGCCGATGGCATGGATACCAATGATATCTCCTCCTGGAATCATGCTGATACAACCAATCATGGAAAGAATAATGAATCCCCCTATGGGCATGTCTCCCCCTATCTTCTCTTCAAGATGAAAAATATGCTACCATTGCAATCTGCTTCTATTGCAAATGATAATTCTCAACCGGAACACAGATGAACTACTAAAGAATGATCTGATATTCCTATGATGATCATTGGACCTATCCATGCATCAAAATCATGCCATACCATACATCATGAAGAAAAATATTTGTCAACAATGGATAAGGAATCATGAACAAAACATCAACGATGTACATCATGTGCCATAGTGTGTGCCAACCATGCACAACACCCATGTACATCAACCATGTACATTAATACCATACAATATACCATAAGATATCATCAATGGAGTGTATCAACCATATGCCAAGTACATGTGACAACTTTGTACCAACCATATGACTCAAACAAGTGTCATATCACTCATGATATGCCTCTACCATGAACCAATTGCCACAACCATGTATCTCAACCATCAAGCATCAATCATGTACCATATACCATCAACAAGTGCATCAACTATGTACCAAACATGTATCACCACCGGTACCAAGAAAGTGCATCAACCATGCACCAAACCTCAACAAGATGTACCACAATAAATATCTCCATACACATATGCCACATCAATGTATGAGCTAATGATACAACTAGAAAGTGCCTCAAATAATGTATCAAATCTGTACCAATCATGCATCGAGTTATAACTTATCAATCATGCACAACATCACCACCTCATAAACTCATCAACTACATGTCCCAATGTGTAGATCAACCACATTCCAAATGCATGCACCAAGACATCCAACAAATATGCCTCTAACAATACATAATAAGATATATCAATGGATCTCACATATGCACCAGCCATGTACTACAACAGATCTACCTCAAGAACTATTGACTACAACAAGTACTAAGAAACCAATAGTACCTCTACACATGTACCAATAGTGTGCCTCAATATATCAATGATATACCTCTAGCTAACATCAAATCAACATGATATGTCCCATAGACAACATGCCATAACTTCACTGAGAAATTACATAGCCAACACTGTTCCTTAGTAGAAAAATGTCTCAATCCACACTCTAGGGTTAGTACCATGCATCTAAGATAGGCATCAAGCATGTTCTCTAACACTCAACCATACATTATCACCATACATTCATTAAACAAGCATGTAATCATGAAAAAATGAACCAAACCATCTCAAATCCTGCATAAACAATGCTACACAATCAACCCATGCTACACCTCATCTGTACAACCCTCTTCTTGAGGATTTTACCACAAATACGTGACCTATTTCACAAATAACTTGCATATGTGTGCGACCTTTCTATAGGTCACCTTGCATATGTACGTGACTTCTCTCACAGGGGCCCACATATGCATCCGAAAAAGTAAAGCTTTCCTGATTCTTTGTCCCTTCGTTCATGTCTGGTTGTTCAGTCTTCTTCATCCACTTTTGAGAGTGTTCTGATATCTAAGTACTGGTTCTTTCAGTGTCCTTCATTTCAATCTTGTCTCTCTTCTACGCTCTTATTTCCATATCATTTGAAGCAATCCTCATGGAATATCTTCTTGTGTTCTAAAAATCCTAGGATTTGTGGCCAAACCCACTGCAACTATAACATCTCATGGTGTGACAATGTGTCCCACAAAATTACATATCCAACATCTTATCATCTTATTGAATATTCTAACATATTTCCTTACACAATGTGTGCAATCCAAATCTTTGTGACCATATTCATTACATGTGAAACAATGAGCCTTGAAAACATTTTCATACTTTTTCTTTTGTGTCAACCTTTAAGGTGTCTCTCTTCTGAATTTGCTTTGAGGTGTAGGACTTGCTTCTTGATGTCTTCCTTGTTTTTATCTTCTGAAGGTTTGCTTGCTTTTTTTATATGCTTGAATTACAACCTTGCTTCCACCTTTTGAGAATGGAGGACTTACCTCATGCTTCTTAGAAGTGCTATCTTTAAAGTGTGTTGCTTCCTTGTTCTATACAAGACCTGATTTATCATTTGGTGATCTTTTACTATCGAATATTTCATCTAGGATTGCTGAGCTTTTCATGAACCTTTTTTTCGTTTATTCTTTCCTTCTGAGATCAAAAACTTCTGCTTCTAACTTATGACATGATTCTTCCTTTTCATTTACTTGATTCTTCAATAGTTCCTTTATCCTTTTGGCTTATTCAATTTGTGTCTTTAGATTGACATTGACTTCAAGGATTTTTCTAAGCTCATCATCTACCTTCTTCTTTTCTTTTGCTTGACTAATTATTTCATTCTTTAGTATTTTTTTTTTCTTATAATTGAGTCTTTTTACTTTCTTCTTGTTCTATGAGTATTTGCTTTAGTGCCATGGTATGCCTTGGGTACTTTTCTAGGATTTCCTTAGTGTATTTTTCAATATACTCAAAGGAAGTTGAACTATTTCCTATTTCATATCTAACATCGTCCAACTTAGATAAAACTTTATCTTTAAGCTTTAAAAAATATTCCTCTTCATCTATAAGATAATTATTTGCAAATTCTACACAAACTTCTTCTCTATCTTATTCTTCTTTTGCAGGTGATCATTCAACATCATTACAATTAGAATTATCAGAATAGTTTGGAGATTATTTACCTTCATTTTCCTTTTTGTCTTGATATACCTTCTCTATATTTAGCCATAGGTCCTTGGCAGAGGAATGTTGTCCTACACTTTCTTTGAAAAAATCTGAGAGTCCATTGAAGATGGTCTTGAGTGCTACTACATTACTCTTATTTGCTGCAAGTTTTTACTGATTCTTTGAGGGAACTGGTCCAACAACAACTGTATTCCAAATACCTGCTCCTTTTCCCTTCAAATACCCTTTCATTTATATTCTCCATGCCGAGTAATTTGTCTCATCAAAGAGGGAAACTTCATGTTCATCCATTTGTGTGTCCATGGATCTCCTTCAAGCTTGTAAGGCTTATGATGAAGGCCTTCTCTAATACCAATTGTTGGACACACTGACCACATTGAGAGGGGGGGTGAATCAGTGTGAGGCTCTTTTTACACTTATTTACAAAACACATTATTTAGAAATCACCATTTACTCATTATTCATTACTTCCATTCACAACTAGTTATTTGCATATAAACATATCTCAACATCATATATAATCAATAAAATATCACCATAAAGAACAAAGGAACACAAGATATATACGTAAGTTTATTTTGTATTACGGGCTACAATCCTTGGGGTTTATCAACACCAAATTAAATGAGCACCAACTCAAAGAGAGAACCAACTCTCATTGCAAGACCCAACCTACAAATCTCATCACTAACTAAGAAGAGGAATCTAGTCCTCAAGTAGAAGACCCAACTTGTATATAGAATCCAATCTGTCAATAGGTACATGACTTGTCTATACTACAACACACATATGTATGCGACATGCCTACACTGAAGCACGCGGATGTACATGTCCTTCTCTTTGTCATCCTGTGTACACCATCAGAAAACTAGGGTTTCTAAAACTTTACAATGTTTTCCCTTCAGACGCTTGTTGCCTCTGTCACATCCTCTAGTCACTGCCACTGCAACTTGCCCGTCACTACCTAATCTATACCATGACCAACCAAAAATATATCTATACCATCCAATAAGCTATGCATGTTCCTTATGCATACACCATCACATATCATAGATATCTCTCAATCATATCATAATTGAACTACTCAAACAACTAGCTACCATATTCAGACATTAATACAACCATACAAAGAATTCCTCAAGCATTCACCATACCATGAGAAAATCTAAACCTCAAGACAATATGTGCTGATTTGGAAATTCCTTCAGACTTCATGAACCTGGCACCAACACTTACTCAATATTTTCATGTCCTTTCCCATGAACTGTATGCACTTTTCTCTCCTTCAACCCACGTATTGCTTCAATAAACTAGGATTTTCTAAACCTCCAAAAATTTCGCCGTCAAACCTAAGAATTATGGAACTTCTGATGCATCCATGAGTACCTACAACGAATCTTTCACCAAAACAGATCTTCAATATGCTCAAGATATTCACACATAAGAGTCCCTTGATTTCTTATTTATACTTATCCAAGTAGCTTCTTCTAGGGTTATCATCTAACCAACTTCCTTCTTTTGGGTCTAATCCACTTCTAACCACTTTTTCCACTTACACCCACTTTATCCACAAATAGTAAGTTCTTCACTTCTAGTTGCAACTAATTTATTTTTAATTATTTTCTTATTGCAACCACTTAACCCATGACTAACCACTTTGTTCTAGGAGCTTCTAGAATAATTTGACTTCTTTGAACTTCTAGAGGCTTCTAAACAACACATGAGGGTTCTCCAACTTCACAAGACCATAAATATCTAACTGTGAGGAGTTATGTGATGTTCCACATATCACCGAATGCCGAAAATGGCATGACAAACACTATCTATGTAGAATACTCTTACTTACAAATTCACTGATCTTCATTAAGTTATTCCACAACCAATCATTGGGTTACTTAACCAGACATCTAGGATGAATAAACCACTTAACCATTTGGACTTCCCAAAGTGTCTTCCCATGAGGGCTTTCACCATAAGGGGACCACTTTGGAGTTCATCCATTTGGTACTTCCTATCAACCATGACATGGCATCAATGATACAACTTCTTCCTATCAACCAACACATCACTATGACACCAATTGACATCAATTACATCAATCGTTTGACATCAAATACATCAATGACAACATAATCAATCAACCAATACATCAATGATACTATGACAAGACACCAACCCTTTGACATCAATGACAACATGATACAACATATACAATGGCCAATTCTTCCTTCCCCACTTTTTATGAGAATATGATCTCCATGTCTTGGCATGTTAATCTTATTTGTCAAAGCGATAAAGACATCTCATACATTTATTTCTTACTCATGCACACCAGTCATGCTTCTATTATTTTGAACTTTTTTCAACACGGATTCAAGTACAAAGTTACCAAATATAAGATTTTATTTCCATTTGTTAAATTCAATGAATTGTAAAGTATAATACAAACTTTCGTTGATTTAGATGTATTTCGAAGAGATAAATTCCATAAAAGTTGTTTTAATATTATATTTAGTTTTTTTTTAAATAATGTATTATTGAGTAAATTTTTTTTTTTGTTAGTTTGTCCGTGACTTGTGGGACTAACCTGTGGCTGAGAAACTGCGACTCAGGGGAATCTAAGCCGTCAAAATCACCCGGGGATCACACCCGGCCTGAGCCACACCAACCCTTAACATGGCTGGATTTTTTGTCCCCACAGGTTTTGAACCAGTGACTTTAACATCATGGAGTGCCTTAATAACACACTCCATCACCGACTGTCCTACACCTCGAGAACTGTATTATTGAATAAATTAATAAGTAAATAAATTTTAATTTTTTGAATTTAAGGTAATGTTTTATTTTGATTTATTTATTTTTTGAAATTTTAATATAATAATTATGTTGGAAGATTGGTTGTTGTCATTGATGTCAATCCTAGTCATGGGTTTTGGACCACAAGATTGATAAAGGTATTTGGACATGAAGGGAAATGCACATGCATATACAACAACCATGAATGGATAGTATACATCATGTTATTTCCGGTGGTATGTGGCACGTCACGTGGATCCTCATTGTTGAGGAGAAATGAATTTTTGAAGATGAAAAAGTGAATTGAAGAAGGAAGTACATGTAGGCCCTGAAGATAATTAAAGAAAAGAATTACAAAATAAGAAAGTGTCAGGTCAGCCCTAATGTTAAAAGGAAATGATATAAATGGTATAAATAAACATCATTATACATTCATTTTATATAAGTCGAATTTAAGAGGAAATAAGAAGTAAAGAAGGCCGTATTTCAAGGGAGGATGAAGTCTTTTGGTGATGTGTTCTAAGGTATGTTATTTTCAGGTCATCTTACCATTTTTGCTATAAATATTTTTCTAGAAAGATTCAGATGGTGAAATCACTATGGTATTGAGAAGACATATCAAGGTAACTCTGGTAAAAATTTTAGCTCTTGATTCGCTATAATTATGGAGATACACTCTGTGGAAGATAGGGTTTGTGACCAGTCCTGAAGCTAGTCAATAAACATGTGTTCCGAGTAAAACAATCATAACTTCTTCATCGAGAATCCAAATGAAGTGGGACAAATTTAATTGGAAATATTACGGACTGTAGTTTCTTGTGTACGATTTTCCAAATCATATGTAAATTATTGAGCGTGGGGCATTCTGTGCAAGTTCACTCTCCTGAATAGACCAGAATTGAATAAAGTCTACCATTCTTTCTATAACCTCTTTTTGGGGAGGATTCAAGGAGTGAAAATTGGAGGAGTTTCAGAGAATACATTGAGTAATATTATCTATAGGATCAGAGTACTCCAAGAATTTAAAAATTGCAGAAATTGAATAAGTCTCAGGAAGAATTATTAGGTTCTATGTGATGATTAGTTGATGGTTTTGATTTAATGTAAAGTTTTATTATCTCTCATATATTCTTGGGTGGAAGGAAGGGGCAAGGATGGAGAGTTCAACTCTCTCTTGATATTTGAGGATTGTATCTTTCTCTTGGAGGTTTATCCCTCCCTTTACATTTGGAAGCTGTAGCTACCTTTGGAAGTCATTACTTCCCTTGAACAAAAACTATTGATTATTTCTTATATATTGTGCATGGTGTATTGTGGTGTATTGGTGTAACTCTTATACTA